>DF239593.1:93707-186140 GCA_000507305.1 Breviolum minutum Mf 1.05b.01 | reverse complement strand
GGGGTGGGGGGGGGGTGCCTAGCGATGCTGGCCCATATATACCATGGGTTTTTTAGAGGGTTTATGGAAAATAACCTGGTTTTTAGGTGGCCGAAACCTTTATTTTTCATGGTTTCGGGGCTCATGGTATATTTATATCATATATGTACAAGTATAATCCCTTTTTTTACCCCTTCCATGACTGGATACATCTTGGGCCCCTTCTCATTGCTGCTTCCTCTGAGAGCCCTCACACCCAGCTGGCCGCAAATGGCATCGATGCCAGTGTCGTCCTCTTTATCGAGCCATTCCTGGAAAAAGATCTGGCCCCCGGGTGTTTCGTGGGTTTGTTTGGGAGATGGAATACTAGCCAGTTATGTGGGGATTATAACAGACCAATATAAGGATCCCTATCAATCCACCAGTAGAATGGAAAGTAAGAACATTTTTTGTCGGGCTCAATTGGCAAGGTCAAGGGCAGCATTGAAAACTCCTCTGTGTCAGGGGGCGGTAATCAACTCCTTATGTTGGGGATGGTAATCCCACCCTTAATGACGGAATCCTCATAGTAGGTATATAAACACCTACTATGGGGTTCATGACCATCCCCTGACATAGGAAAGCAATGGGATTCTAGACACCAGCAGCACAGTGGTGGGTGTTTGATTTGCTGAACATAGCTGGCCGGAAAATCTCGCTGAAAAACGTAGATTCTGATAGATTCATATTTAAAAAAAACTAGTCTTCCAAAATCCTCTGGATACCTTGCGAGTAGGTGTTTGGACCTCCTAAAGTTTTAAAGGCCTTCTCAGGAAGTATTTGTGGGTCCAAACACTTTCTCACAAGGTATTTGGAAGACTAGGGAAAACATCCTATTAAACCGCTGGGATAATGCCAGTTGACTTCTTCAAAACCCGAACCTGCCAGGATTTGACGCCCTCCATGAGTTCTTGATCTGCCAAGCGAGCATTCCTTGGAAAGATCCATGCGCAGCTGGGCAGCAAGTTGGTAAAGGATTAGTTTAAAATCAGGAAAACATACTGAAGCACTCCAGGTGATTGGTGTTTATCTTGCTTGTGGCAAATTACAAAAAAAAATGTTGAGAAATGGAACGTCACTAATTGGGATGGATTGATCACGACAAAAACATGTTAAAACAAGGAGTTGTATAAAAACAAGTAATGAAAGAGCCAAACATGGAACATCCAAAACAGAAAGAGTAAAGTCGTTCCTACCACCCTGCATTAGGTCTGGAATCCAAGGGTACATCTTCAATCGTCTGCCCAGTAAAATATCCTGCTAACAGGCCAGCTGCTGAATTCAGCTGACCTAAAATGACTGAAACTCATCATGGGAAAATAAGGCCTTATGATAGGGATTATTAAGGGATATTGATGGATAGTAAGCCCTTGATAAGGCCAACTATTTCTTGGGGGGGTGGCATTGGGGAAGTGCCCTTAGATTCCCATTAACTCAAGCATGAAGCCGATAAAACATATTCTGCAGGACATAGAAAGTACTCGATTTTCCCCTGGTCCTTTTTTATTTTTGGTCAATTCAACTTTCTCTGAGATCTGCACTGTGTCCTCACCATGTTTTCCTGACTACCACGCGCCACCAAGTTTCACCGTATGACCACACAAGCAAACCGGCTTTCCTTCCATCCAAAGTTCTTCATTGAAAGTGTTACACCTAAAAAGAAATGTTCTAAACGGTGATTCACAACACAACTTATATAAAACAACAACAATTGGTGTAACTATGTAAAATATGAAAATAAACAAAATCCAAGACGCATCGACTTGAATTCAATCTATTCGGAATTGACACGGAACACCAAACACATCCTTTCACAACAGGCCCGAACACCAAAGCTATTCGCAATCGAAATTTGACGTCATCATTCACATCTGGATCATCATCATTCTGGACATGTCTCGGCGAAAAATGCTCCGAATATGAGCTAGCCATAATGATTCACCAGCGATTATCATTGTATGTGGGGGAAACGTTTCCAATTCTTAACTAGGTGGCAATTGCAATGCATCTACAATATGAGTCATCTATAGGTAATCTTCCGCAAATATAATGTGAACATCAAATCATATAAATGAAACCACCACCTAGTGACCTAGTGTCCTGGTGTAGGTATACCATGAGCCCCCCAAATCTATGAAAAATAAAGGTTTTAAGGTTTTGGCCCCAAAAAAAAACAGCTTATTCCCCATATAAAACCTCTAAAAGTGGTAGGTTTGGGGGGGCCCGTGGTAGTTTAAAGCCGTTATTTACAGACTTCCCTTGGACCCCAACAACCCATGGAAAAATGAAGGTTTTACACCCCCAAAACATGGGTTATGTATAACCCCTAAAAATGAAGGTTGAGTTGTGGGTTCCCCATGGTTTCAAGGGGTGCTTTTCCAACCATCCATCCTTTCGACACCGGTGATCGGATCGCCACGACCTCTCGGGTCAAAGATGTCTTCAATTCCTGCTGTGACGACCAACGGGTTGGTCGGGAACCACCAACCATGGGAGAACCCACATTTGTTTCCTTCATTTTTTAGGGGTGAAACAAAACCCATATTTTGCCATTTATATTTGGGTGGTGGAAAAAACCTGAGCTTTTTCCATGGGTAAGTTGTTGGGGTCCGAAGTATATGACACCAACTCAAACTCCATGGAGTTGACAGCATTTTTTGGGGATGAAAATCACGAGAAATTCCTTCCAAAATGACCTATAGCCTATATAGATCGATTTGCATCAACTTTGATATTCCCCCCCAAAAAAATGTGGGCATTTTAAATGATCCAACAATATGGCATCTTGAACCACTTCTTTGTTATCTATTTGTCAACTAGGGGCCCAATTCGGCTCCTATTTTTTTCGAAGCATCAAAAGACATGCACAGATCTCATTCCATTCCCTAGGGATCCAATCACCTTCTGAGAATGGTAATGGAACCTAAATACCTTGCTAAGGAGGTGATTATACACCCCAATCATCATCTGACAAGGTGATTGGATCCCCAGGGATTGTACTAGTGAGTTTTTCGATGCGACATAAGAATCATAGGTTCAAAGTAGCACCTCAACCCGCACATAAGCTTCAAGGAGTGAGTGATAGTATAGTATATTTTCTATATAATTCAATCCAATAGCTGTGTTTTTATTGCTTGGATCCCCAAGTGTTATGGTTTTTCTTAACCCTCCGACACTCTACAACCTTAGACAAGAAGCTAACATACCTACACCGAAAAGAAGGAGCTTTGAAGACAGTTCAGTGCTATTGGTAGTGCACTATTCCCCAATCCCAAATCCTCGAAATGGGATTCCGCTTGGTCGGCGATTCGTAGTGGGTGTGGGTCGCATCTCCTTCCACCCGCGGACTGTTCAACTAATAGCTGCGAATCCCAGTCCTTCCAATAGCTGCGACGTACTGACTCATCTCCGAACGCACGCTCCTGCCGCGTCTTTGACACGGTGACAGTATCACCGATAAAATCATGTCAACCGTGGATGAAACTAGAACTTTGAAAAAAAGTGGCTGTTCAATGGGGTGGGCGGGGCAACGTGCCCCAACTAAAGTGATTCGTTGATTGTTCAAGGAAAAGGGAATGACCTTAAGCAAACAGCAAGGAAATCAAATATATAATCATATATAATCAAGGGTTGACTTCAAACATTATGGAAGTTTTTTCCATGCGTACCAAAGAGTTTTTACTGAGACCCTACACCAAACAAAAACACTATCTCCCAACTACAATTATCCATACTCGGTCACTTGATGCAAGAAAAACAACAAAATCCTATCATTTCCTTCTGAAAATGCTATCTTCTCAAATTTGTTATCCGAAGATCTCCCTACAATCAATCCACTTTACCCTCCTGAAAAACGGACACATATCCCTTACACTTTGGCACGTTTGAGTCGATGATGATTTTCCTTTTCTGCGGGTCGGATCATATCTGGATTGGCCACATCATTCGCCATCTGTTTCAAAATGGATGCTTAAAAAATTCCCCTCAAATCTTCATGCTCACATCAGCGATGTATATATATATATACATATATATTTATATACCCATAGGATCCATGTATCATATATTTACCTACATTTTCCCATAACTTCAATATGGATCCTATGTGATATAGTGTCTTCGTTCCCTAAATGTTGCTGTCTCTAACCCATGATTTTCAGGACTCCTCCCATTCAGCTTTCAAGGCTCTCTTGCGATCGCGCAGGACAGTGAAGAGGGCCTCCATCAAAGACCGTAGGGATTTTTTCGACAACAAAAGTGGTCGCATCCCAAATCTGATAGATTTAGACGGCATTCCTGGAACCCCAAAAAACCATTTATAAATTTATAAATGGTTGTTTCAATGGGATGATTCCAAATCTTTATATTATAGAAAATGGTTGTTTCACCAAACATCCATTTATAAATGGTTGTTTGGGGTTCCAGGTTGAAATAGTGAATATGAAACCGCTAGTGAGTCACTCGTGGGGAGAAATCAATCTCTGTCAAATATCCATTCTCTTTCCAAGAAAAAAATACCTAACTTGAGTTGATCCTGCTGGATGATATCTTCACGTGTTAATGCCCCCAACAAAATAAAAACAGAATGACTTTTTGATGTGAGTTCATTTACTCTCCGTCAATTGTCTCTTGTTCCTGTCATTCTCCGTGAGATTGCTGGTGGTTTTGTGCGCCAGCTACTCTCACTGTTGGATATAGAATGGCACCCTCCAGTAAATCTACATGGCAATGAAAATCAAACATCATTCTTGGCAAATACAATCAAAACAATTGATTTTCCATTGCCATCTTAGTTTACCGAAGTGTACTGAGTATTCGATATTTATCCCATCTCATATTTGACCAAACCTGAAACAGGAGCTGTATCCCCAACAAAAGAGGCTGAGCCCGTGGAACATTTTGGAGATTTTTTTGCAGACTGCTGTGGGGGGTGAGCCGTCCAAGTTTGGGATATGATAAGCAAGTAGTAGGTATCCATCATAAATTTCATGAAGCCCAATTCTAACCCAAGCAACAACATTATGGCCCTCCAAGTTTCATCCCATTTTCCATGATCTTCAAGCATAACTGCACCTACACCCCCCAAAAAAACTAAGATTACAATGGAAACACACCAAGCATTTGAAGATGTATCTCCTACTAGTATTAAAGATGGTCATTTTCCAGCAATCGCCATGTTATCCTTTTCTGGAGGAAAAAAAATATGCACCAAAATTCACCCGCTGTCAACTGTGTGGCCCGTTTTTCAGCAAAGCCACCTCTTCGCTCAAAGGCAACTTAGCACCACCTTCAATGCTACGTCCCGCTGCCAGCGATTGGAACAAACTCGAGGCCTGTGCCTGAAGGGAAGCCAAATGAGATAACTGGGTCAATGTTGATTCACTTTACTTGTTGTTTTTGCTCTTGGCCAATATATATATATATATATATGTTTTTTTTTCATTGGCATGACACTCTCATGACTTTAATACAACAATAATCCAAGTAAAAGTGAGTCATATAGATTAAAAACAAAAATCAATTTTCAACACTACTTCAACGATTCAATCTACAAAAACCACCCCATCCTATAGGGCCTTTCTACTTTGGGTTGGCCGACCCTGCTCAGGCTCTTTACACGTTTAGGCTCCGGGATCTCAACCTACCTCATCATTTTCCACTACTGGGAAGGGGGTTGTCCACCCAACTCCCACTACCCTTTGGTGAGGACGATTATTGATTGTAGCATATTTTTGGGAATCCCTACTTGCTCTTCAAAAAACCGTGAAATAGAAGCTTTAACTTTATTCTTCCATATGTTTCCTGTAAAATATTAGTCAACCCCAAAAGTTTAAAAGGGTTGTCCTGCTTCGCTGAGTCAGCCTATGAAACGGCCAGTATCATGCGATGCTCTAAGAATCGTTGGACCCTCAAATAGCGGAGTAAATGAACCTGTATAGCAGGGGTCAGGGTCCTCAGACCGATGCCACTGACGGAACGTTTTTTTCCATCAAAACTCATCATACCCTCCTATCATCATCATCATCATCATCATCATCATCATCATCATCATCATCATCATCATCATCCCCAAGGCCCTTTTAACCACCCCTCCCTCCCAACCCCTTTTAACGGCTCAAACTCGGATCCCCCGGACCCGAAGTTCATCAGCCAATTTTCCACAAAAGGTATGTTGGACCGACTCCCATGCTGCGTGCAAACTCAAGATCCTAACCGTACGGTACCGGGGCCGAACGGTTCCGGTTCACACCCCACGAACGAGGAGGGACCGACATGATTTGTTTGGGACAAAAAAAACAACCTGGAAAACATAGTGTACCATAATTTTAGGCAACTGTGGCTGGTTTCAAAGGTAAAGTTGATGGAAATTAACAGCAACTTGTTTTCCAGGAAGCCATGTTTTTTGAAGGGTGAAACAAAAACTCCACACTTATAAGAAAATGTGAAGGTTTTTATGGTAGGTGGTGCCATGCATTGGTGTGTGCTCAAGTCCAAGTGCAACAACAACATTGAGGACAATCATATCCTCACTCACCACAACAAACAACAAAAATCAAAAGCCACACTGCCTGGGAAAGCAAGCTACCAGAACCAGAATCTGATAGCCCTGAAGCATCTGTGCATACTGGCATTTGAAAATAAATTTCACCCACCAATAGGAATAAGGAGAAAAACAACAAAATCCACAAACATAGCCAAAATAGACTTATTTGCTTGAGTTGGTCACCACAACACCAACGAAAAACACTTACCCTGAATTCATCCACTAGGTGAGCAATTCCCATATGTGCCAGGGTGTAAACTCCTTAATTATAAATTATTGGGGATGGTCGTCCCGCCTTTAATTGGGAATCCTTATGATGGGTACATAAACCTTATTATTGGGTTGATGACCATCCCCTACAATATGTAATTAATGGGAGTTTAGACCCCAGCACATATTATGATTTTTTTTCCGTATCCCGCGGTGGTCTTGCCTGCCGTCATTCACACCAGCCACCAGCTGCCGGAGTAGTGCCTCACTTGCAGGTGGTTGCAGCTTGCGAAATGTGTGAAGGGAGCCACTATAGATGAAATACGGAATACTATAAAGGACCACTATAATGCACAAGGGTTGGTATATTTATATATAAAAGGTAAATATATATATATATATATATATGCACATATTTGCAATCAAAAACACGTAGTGTTCAAAGTCAGCAAACCTACCAGCATCTTTCGGTCTGGGTGTTGTGAAGGGTTGGTATACAAAACACTTCAAATTTCATCCAATTTATACAGCATGTTTCTTGTCTCCATCCACATACCCTCTAAGTTTAAAGCGTACCCTCCTGGGAACTAACATATCCCTCCCAACTACAGCATTGTGTCGATGATTTTCCTTTTCGCCGGGATTGGTAACTCCTGACCGGGAACAAAAAATCTCCAAGTACAGAGGATTCTCTCTGACATCATCCAATACGAGCTTGGTCCCAGCACCACGAAGGCAACACAGCCCAAGGGTTTGCCGTTCACTGCCTCGACCACATGTAGAGGCTAAATGGCTCTGAAGTTGTGCCTGTTATCGTTGTTGTCCTTGTGGTTGTGGTTGGTGTTGCTGCTGTTGGTTGGCAGTCGGCTGTTGTTGGTTTGTGGTGTTCAGTTTGCTGATGGTTGCTGTTTTGTTTGTCGTGTTGTGTGTGGTTGTGATTCTCATTGTTATTGTTATTGTGATAGTTGTTGTGATGTTGATTGTGTCTGTGTTTGTGTTTATCTTTGTGATTGTGATCGAGACTGGTGTTTTTGCTGTTGTTGGTTGCGGTTGCGGTTGTGGTTGCGGTTGCGGTTGCGGTTGCGGTTGCGGTTGCGGTTGCGGTTGCGGTTGTTGTTGTTGTTGTTGTTGTTGTTGTTGTTGTTGTTGTTGTTGGTTGTTGGTTGTTGGTTGTTGGTGTTGTGTGTGTGTTTGTTNTGTGTGTNTGTGTTGTTGTTGTTGTTGTTTGTTTGTTTGTTTGTTTGTTGGTTGTTGGTTGTTATTGTTGTTGTTGTGGTTATTGGTGTTGTTTGTTTGTTTGTTTGTTTGTTTGTTTGTTTGTTTGTTTGTTTGTTTGTTTGTTTGTTTGTTTGTTTGTTTGCATGTTTGCTTGTTTGCCTGTTTGTCTGTTTGTTAGTGTGCTCGTTTGTCTAATTTTGCTTGCTAAACATTTGCGAGTTTACCGTTTTCGACTCAAAAACATGTTTGTTTGTTGATTGGTTGGTTGTTGGTTATTGTCATCGTCCCTATATCCAAGGTAAAGAGGGTCACTATATCACCAAACCAAAGAGTACACTATGAAAGGAAAAACGGGAAATCCTGACCCAAATGGCCATAGATTTGCATGACGATCCCTGAGGTATCTTTTTGTTGCTGACCTGAGCCCTATTTGTGCACTTTTAGTCTATCTCGCAGGAGCTCAGTGGTCTGTGTTTTTTTTCATTTTTATTTGGGATTTTCTCAGAAAAGACTACGGTTGAATCTCCACATGGCCCCTACCAATAGTAAATAAGATATAATAGATATATGATACATGTGTATGTACATGCAGAAAAAATGCTGTATATATATATCATATATACATATCATATATATATATATCTTTGGTTTTCTTCACTATAAATATAAATGTATATATATATACGTATATGTAATTATAATGCAATTATATCTATAATATATTAATTAATGTTTATTAGTTCCTGTGTCTACAGTAAGTAACTGAAAATAGGGCATCCCGCCGCAAAAGGAAATTTCATCGAACCCAACCAGTGACGTTCAGTGGGCGAACTGTTAGTTTGGGGGAGGTATCCTTAAGAACATACTGAATTAATCAATCAATTGAAGTCTGAATGTGTATGGATATTGTGGATGGTATGATGTTTTTTTTGTTTTTTTTTGTGAGATTCAACTGGTATCAGATATCATGATTCTATGGCTCGCAACGAGGGTGGCAAGCAAGGGCAACATTAAACATTCAGAGGCGTTTGCTGTTAGTTTGAGGGAGGGTATCTCTCTACCTTCCACATGAGCCACGAAAAACAACAAACAAACTTACTTTCCATTGTACTGGTTGTTTAATAGGGATCCTTATAATGATTTAATAGAATCTCCATACAACCCATGACGGATCCATGGGACGAACGGTATATTTACCTACATTTGGCGTATTTCTTTTTTTGTGGAACATGTTCCGGTAAATGGCTGCCACACATGGGTACGGAATCCTATGGGTAACTGGGTAGTATAATCCCCTATCCTACACAACCAGGGGGCCTTGTTGTTCATTGGACTCACATATTTCTACCCTTCGGAACCCAACCTTCGGACATGCCAGAGCCGATGAAAAGAGCTTGGAACGGAACTGCTCCATTGCAGCCTGAAGACCAAAAACGGCAACCGCCAGTTGCTCCGGGGTTCTTTAGATCAAATCAAATCAAATCAACCCATTTAAGTTGATTTCTGTGGTTTTCATGTAGGTAAAGAATATATCCCATATGGGTTGATATCTGATTCATTATATCTAGTTGGTGGTTTCAACCCATTTGAAAAAATAAGAGTCAAAATTGGGTCTGATCATTTCCCCAAGTAGTAGGGGTAAATAGCAAACATGATTGAAACCACCACCTAGTTATTTGAAGACAAGGGAAGAGAGCATGACTGGAAGTTGAGTCTTGTTATGTAAACAAACCAGTGCAATTGTTTGATGGACAAGATCTTGCACGGTAAAATAATGGGATACTAGTTGGTGGTTTCAACCCATTTGAAAAATATTAGTCAAACTGGGAATCTTCCCCTAGTAGGGGTGAAAATAAAACAAATTTGAAACCGCCACCTAGGATATGTATAAAGAATGTCAACTGTGGAGCACCAACAGTATCAATTTTAGTGGAAAAAACATGTAACCAATGGTTCTTTGGTTAAGGTTAGTGGTTGATCCTATTCAAAAAAATCAACCCTGTGAACATTCAAGGGCACTTACCATCCCCAAAAAACAAAGATGGAACTTGAAACAAAGCCTCTTGGAAAAGGAATCTGCCAAATCTGCCAAAACCTCCATTGGATTGTTGGATTCGAAATGTATTTGTTTTCAAATCTGCCAAATGTTCGATTTTCCACCGAAAAACAAGCGCCTCCCCTTTTCTTCCAGCTATAAAATAACCAACGGATTCCATGCCTTGAAGGGCTTGTTGAGGTCGGAATATTTGGAGCCTGACAGGTGAAGCCCACGGCGAGCTGACACGGTGAAGCCCTAAGAAATAGCCGGGCCTTGCTAAGGGATTATTAAGGGATCATTGGTGGTTAATGAACCGTTAATGAGGCCGGCTATTTGCTGGGGTTAGGTTGGGTGACAATTGCAGGGTACCCTTGCATTCTCATGCTATTTCACATGAATTTACCACCATCACTTGACTCCAGCGTAAATGACACTCGCTGAAATAGCTGGAGGTTTCTATTTGAAAACTCAATGGCACCATAGATTTACAATATCAACATCACATGAGCCACAAGAATACCCTCTTACTTTCCATTATATACTGGTTGTTTCATAGGGATCCTTACAATGGTTTATTATAATCCCCATAAAACTGCAGTATAACCCCCAACCAGGAGTCCTGTTTTCCTTGCTCACCTGATTCATACGTTCTGAAGAGCTTAGGAGGGATCATGACTCAAGGATCGTGTTCTGTGCGAAAAAAATGCCCTCTGGATCGTGAAACAACAATATCAACAACAACATCAACGACAACGACAACGACAACAACAACAACAACAACAACAACAACAACAACAACAACAACAACAACAACAACAACAACAACAACAACAACACTGTGACACCTGTACCATGGGATGGGTATAGTTTCCTTACATTTGGTTTAAAGTTTATTTGTATGGTAAATGTAGGTAAATATATGTAAATATGACATACATGGATCCTGTAGGGACTTTTAATCCACACAAAGGTCAGTACCACTGAAAATTAGAACTGCGTTTCACATTTCAATGAACGATTTGCATCTTCTATCCCAGTTAAAAGAGGAAAATAATGGAAAATATCTAACTGATTAACTAGCTAATTAACGGTCAGTAATGGGGGGGAAACGCCCTTTAACTCCCTTCAAAGAAGAACAACAATCACCAAGCACCACCAGGGTACACCCGTCGAGCCACTCTCAGGATGGCTGCCAGGACTAGGTGTTACGTGACAACTTCGATGCCTCCGTGGCAAACGTGCTGAACTCAATGGAGAGATGACAGGAATCAAAAAAACGTTCACTGCCCCATCTGCTCATATGTATGGATAGGAACAGCATCAATGGTATGAAAACTGGAAGCAACCAAGAACTGGGTTCCGTAGTGGTTCATGGGCTGATCCCATGGTAATGGACAATTCATCTGATTGAATCACGGTTTGGAAGTGTTCAAAACCCAATACATGGAAATCACTTAAAGATATTGACCACAGTAATGTCAAACTGTGGCGCTGGATTTTGTCCATGTACCAGTCAGCACTCTTCATGTTTGATTTGACTCATCCCTTGAATGGTGAATCCTTGTGTGTTTGATTTATGTCATGCATATGACCGAGACAAATTTATAGCCCACAGGTTTCACGTATGGTATATCTACCTACATTTACTTGCTTTTCTATGGGTGAATGTAGGTAAATATACCAGTCCCATGGATCCTATGATTATAGCTATGGTGGGTCTTCTTTGTGAAGTTCCCCACGTTGCACGAAATGGAAACTTGCATCATGATTCAGCCTAGATGTCGACTCACCTTGCGAATGGCTGGTCAGAAATGTTGCCCAAAACATTCTGGCCAAATGGAAAAATATGTTTCACCAACCCAGTGGTTTCCCTGAAGTAAGCTGATTTCCTTTACTAAACCACCATTTGGGGGCCCAGGTCGTGTCAGGTCGCTAGAATTTGAGCAAAAAACATGTTTTCGCATCGTTTGTAGTTTTTCGTATTGGGAAAGGAAATGGAAAGGAAGACATGCGTGTACACCATCTGGAAAGAAAATGTCAATATCTAGTAAACCATCAGGACAGGTGTCAACAATATGACCTCAACCTGACGCGAACAATTGAGAAGATCCAAAGGCGTACCAAATAGCTCCCCATGATCATTCCGATTACTCCAAACAACTCACCAATAAGCAGTAAGGAATGAGATAGCAGGATTCTGTGATCCATATTCAACTATCTCAGTCTGTTTCACAAACACGAAAACTCCTCAAGATAGTCGCAAGATGAATGCAAGTACCCAGGAAGTTCGTTTGGACTGTTCAAAGAAGCTATACATGGCATGTTGTTTCTAATGAAAAAGAACAACTCCCAAGAGTAGTTGGAATTCAGATTTTTTTTTGGTTGCCTTAAGACAATGGCTTCGTTTGAATATCAATCTTTTTGGACTCTAAACCAGTCTCATTATACTCAGTCACCCATTTCACCAGAAGGCTTCGTCTGCGCCTGAAGAATTTCAGCAGGCCATGACGTACGCTGCCGGCTTTCCGTGCCGTCTCCTGAAATGCAAAGGACACAAGTCCCAACAAATTATTAACCATGAGCCTGCTTAGTCGCTTTGGCCTTAGGCCATGTTTTGGGATGGGTTGGTATGGCTGAAATCCTGAATCATATCGAGTGTCGTCCACAAACAGTACCAACAAAAGGTGGAATCTCATGTCTTGGTGAATAGGGGATTCTGCAATGGGCTATGATAGTCTATGATAGTCTGCGGTGTGGCACATTGGAATGAAGCATTCGGGAAAGAAACTGAACTGATGAGCACACTTCATGAAGACACTTGAAGCACACACCCTTCACAACAGCAACATAAACAACTTTTGACAATTGGTGAATCACTTCAACTTCATATCAGGTGGTGAATTATCTCTTGGGACCTGGGACGATCACCCTATATTTTTTGGGGGGCAGCTTTGGCCCGCCGAAAAATTGGAGGAGCCCAAGGCTATGGGTCATCCTAGGGAGCACCCTTTGTCTATAAATGTATGTATGTGTGTATGTAAGTAACACAACGTATATGTATATATACATCATTATACATATATAAATATATATATACAGTAGATGATATACGTATAGCTATATCATTACATATCCTAAAACATACTTCTTCAATTATCTTTGCGAGGATGTCCCAAATCAATCCCACCAGCGGATCCACGAATCAGGACTTTTTTGGTTGGAAAAAACAAGGTACAACTGGGCAGGATTTCACCCGTATAAACTGGTATTAAACAAACACTCAAGATCAACGTCCTATGGTAAGAATCAATGTGGACCCAAGGTCATAAGAAATTTCACCGGCAAATAGGCTTTGACAAGACCAGCAATCCCATCAAGTCAGCTGTAAGCTTCATATATTTAACTATAGGCCTTCACTGCTTTCAATCCTGAAATATCTGAAACCTTTCCTGCGAATCATTAGTTCAATAGTGAAACCGAATGAAGGAAACTGCAAACCTTTTCAATTCGGTCCCCCTGCCAAATGCAGACCACACTTTTACGTTTGGATCATCTGTATGGGTCAAATAATGCTACCATCAATGGTCAAAGTAGATAGCAACAATCACCGAAATGGATGGTTGGAAGACTACTTTCCGTTTGGGATAGCATATTTTTCAGGGGCGTTAGTTTCAGGGAGAGTAAGCCTCCCAAGAAAAAGGTAGACGACAAACTCTAGCAGTCCATTCCTCATCATTTATCCACTACTGCGGCTCCAACCTCCAACAACAAAGAACCCTGTGGATATCTGAGGATGATTGGACATTGTCTGTTTCTATAGTTTGAAATCCACACTACTTATATCAATATGTACAGTATATCGGGGTTCATCATTAACCTCAAGAATCTCTAACTTATAGCCAAGGATCAATTGCAATATAAGATTTACACTCCACAGTTTTCCTAACCTTCTTTTCCGGATCATCCATGATCGTCATATGTCCTCTACCAAGCTGGGTACCATACCTTTGACAGTTGATGACCTTCATGTACTTGTTCAAAGTACTCATCTGCTGTCATGCTTCTGCCCTTGACGGCTTGAGGACGAGGAAATTGGCGCGGTTTGAGTTTGACTCTTGGAGACAACATTGTTGATAGTACGATTTTTCGGGGGAGACTGTCTTTGGACTCTGTATTATCCCACATTTGGTTATAATTTTTACTAATTTAAGACACATTTGGTACTGACTTTAACTCTACCCAATGGTACATTAGCCATCTTATTTTGTTTCCCATTAACCGGACAATCAAATCGCTTAAAAACTGGTCTATCATACTCCAATCTTGTTTGAGTCTGGCGAACATGGAACTTAAAGCATTCCTAAGTTATCCTAAAAGATGCCAAACGATGCCGGGGGACTGGAACCTCCAAAATGTAGGTGAAAACCTCGAATTTTCAAAGTAACCTACCAAAATCTGATTTGTCCCCCCGAAAAGGGACCATTTCACAAGGAAATTTCATCTTCCAACCATCATTTTTCAGGAGATATGTTAATTTTCAGGGGGGTATCCGCAAATAGTTTTTCACCCCTCCAATCAGAAAAAACTGCAAGATGAATTCTAGAAAGTGGTAGAGCTAAGTTTGGAAACGTGTGGAAGTTTAAAAGACCAACCAACTGAATGACATTTTTGGACATTTGCACTGAGTCCTGTGATCCCTTAAACTGGCAAGCAAACCACTTGGGCAACGAGTCCACCCGACCCTTCACCACCCCCACAACAAACCTGAAAGATTTCTTCTGCAATTACCTGGTGGTATGCTATTCTGTAATTACATAGTATATTCAAACCATAAAAATCAACCCCAAATGTAGGCAAATATACCATGGATTAATCCCATGGGATACCATTTCTAAAAGGCCCAGCTGCAAGCCCATTGGTAACATTCTCGGGAATCTTTGAATCCATGGATCATCCGAAAGGTCGACGTACCAGCCATTAAGCAGTGTATGGTCGGTCACTTGGACTTCTAAGGCACCATTTTTTAACAGCTTTTCTGGTTGGTGCTTTCAAGTTTCAACCCATTTGAAAAATATTAGTCAAAATTGGATCATTTCCCAAGGTAGTGGTTAAAATAAAAAAACATCTGAAACCACCACCTAGCCCCGAATTTGCAACGAGAAGTCAGCATATTTTAATTACCTCCTAAGAAGATACTTTAATTACCCCCCAAAAAGGTACCCTTTCCGTGCATTCCTAGCAGCGGATCCTTGGATCCATAGGGTGCAAGCTCTAACAGCTTTTAACATTATCGGAATCTGAGAGTGCCTTTTATGACGCCCGAAAAAATCTCATGAAGACACCGACGAATCACGAAAGGTGTCCGAAACCTTCTCATCTCGTGGCAGCTCCTTTCAGAGACGGTCCAACATGAGTAATAGTTGCATAGATTTGCGGTGGTGCAAAATTCTGGCCATCAACAGTGGATATATACATGTTACATATACATAACCCAACTAACACTGACAGTTAAAAGAAAACGGTTGAAGGCTTGTTTCCTTGTTGGATGCCTAGTTTCAGGGAAAACTATTGGGTACATACGCTACCCTGTTGGTGCTGTAAAGTGAGCACCTTGAAACAGCTGCTATTGCCGCCCAATGATACCTGAAAACTAGTCATATATATATATATAATATACATATATATAACAGTAAAGTATACTACACAATGTGGGCATTCAACTCCGTGTAAACGGAATTTAGAAACAACACATCGGAATCCACTCTTTCCCCCCAAAAAAAAACTCCAGGTTTTGCTCTCCTCAAAGTCGCGCAACAACCACAGCAGGGCCGGCTTTCCATAGGCCTGGCCCCACGGGTTCCCACAGGTGTTTGACGTCAACGGGAGGTGTCCAAGGAGCCTCGGTCCCGCGCTCTTCCACGATGTCGCCAAAGTGGCTGGCAGATTTCAATTGATCAAAGACAGCCTGGCGAATTTCGGCGACTCAAAAAAGTGCCAACCAACAAAACAAAACACGACAAAATAAAATAAAACAAAACAAACAAACAAACAAGCAAACAAACAAGTAAACAAACCAATCAACCAACCATCCAACACCCGACTCGACATAACTTTTTGGCTTTGATCTTTTTGGATGCCTTGGGCCGGGGTTTCAGCAAAAGGTCGCCAAATTTACCGGTTCCCGAATAAATGCATCGAAATGATACGCATTTGTTCCAGGCCTTGACCTCATATGTTCATCTTGACAGAACCCAAGAAATTCAGAAAGTGAATTTTGAAGATACCCTCCCTTGAAACTAACATAGCACCTCAAAATGGATGGTTGGAAGACTAGTTTCCTTTTGGGAGGGCCTATTTTCAGGGGCGAACCGTTAGTTTCAGGGAGGGTACTGTTGGAGGAATTACTTGGAACACTGAAGAAAATAATGATACTGTGCACTAATTTTTTTGGCCCTCCCCAGCTACCCCAATCAAAACTACCCCCACCAGAAACAAGGGGTTACTAAAGTGGTGATCAGCCACCATTGTCCTCTAAGACGGCTATTATTAAACCCTTATTTCTGGTGGGGGTAGCTTTGATTGGGGGGTAGCTGGGGAGGGCCAAAAGATTATTACAAAAACAACTCGCCAATCTGCTCTACGGCGGTAGCACTATTTCAAGCCGCTTGGGATCGCCTCATCGAGATTGCCCATGCAGTTCAACACCTGAGCTGTTCAAGCCATGGGAGTGCAATCTAGCAATGTAGCACTCATGTTCAGCATGGATATTCATGTCAGTCAGCTAAACTATAGTCTCATTCAGAATGTTGTTGATGATCACAATTGAATCAATGATATATATATATATATGTATAAATACATATATATATATTTGTGAATACCATACCATAGTATGAATAATCATATAATACTTATCACCTCATTATATTATTTGTAGTGTAAGAATGAATATGTAAAAAGTGATGAAACAAAGAAAGGATAGTCATATAATAAAAAAAACAAACGTACAAATGCACGTATGTATAGATATAATGTGTATAACTATACATACGTATATGTATAAAAACAAATATATACATTATTAGTACAGTATATGATAGTGTAATATTGCACGATATACATTTCTATCACTACTCCATGCCCCATGCTTTAATGAGGGGTGAGAGCAATGCCAGCAAATCTATCTCAGACTCGGACGACAGCAGAAGAAATCCTCAGTTTTTGACACGTTGGTTTGTTGTGGCACGTTTAGTTTGGTTTTGTGACGTTGGATCCGGCCAAAATCAGGGGTCCCATTTCCCGAAACCAAAACACGCTACCTTTTTGGGGTCCCAGGGACCTGTGTGCTAAAATTTGACCAGTTTCATGGAATCTTGTTGGACAACTCCAATGAATTCCATGACATGTTTTTTTTTCCGTTTGCCTTGTGGATTATGGTCGCGAGTCAATAAGACCAATGGGGCGTCGGCGTCAGCTTCTCTAAAATGAGAATGGACAGTAGAACATCTTTGAACCAACCGAGTGTTCCTTTTGATATCATCTGAGGTGCAAAATTACGTATGCTGTACATCCCTGGAAGAAGAAGAAAAAACATCACCAAACCTTGGAAATCGTTTTTATGCTCATCTTCTGAACCGCCGTGTTTTTTTTTGGTGTATACATATCCTGTGTTTTTTGTGTGTATCTATATCTATCTCAAACCGCCGCCGTGGCGCCCTTCGTCAAATATTGAAGCCGAGAAGCAACCAGCACAACGCCAAGATCTGCATATCTCTTGAAGCACCATGACCTCAGGAAAACGGTCGTTTTTTCGATGCCAGGAATGAAGCCAATTAGATACTGGGGGATCCCCTAAGTGAAAATGGGATCTTAAGATCACATCTTCACATCTATATGCCATTAAAGAAGTTGTGCAACAACATGCATAGATGTCAGATTTTGTGTATGTGATGGACGTCATATTTCACCAACCAAATGTCGTTTTTTCGGAGAAATCCCCTCAGAGCTGTCGATGCATGTTACGCTCGAGTTTGACAAATTGACGATGTCAAACCATGCTTTGATAAATGTGTTGTGAAAATCCAACATTCATCATGAAATTGTTCATTGCCTTTATCATGATTCATCATTTATCATTTATCATTCATCCTTCATGGTTCATCACCATTGCCATATGATCATAGTCATATATAGTCATCATTTTATTATTTTGATTATTTTAGTATCTTTTTTCATCGTCCATCATCATCTTCGTCATCCATCACGATCACCATCATCATCATCATGATCATGAACGCCAACAAATTTGTTTATATCACCCAAATATTGGTTTCCAAAGGTGTGATTGTGATGAGTTGGCACCTATCAGAGAACGATCAACCAAACATCAACCAAACTCCGAGAGATTCTTTCAAGGTAACAAACAACAATGAGATCACAGCATGTCAATTCCCTAGGGATCCAATCATCTTCTGAGAATGGTAATGGGACCTAAATACCTTTCTGAGGAGGTGATTATACAACCCAATCATCATCTGACAAGGTGATTGGATCCCTAGGGATTGTACACTGGAAAAAAACACAAAACCCCAGGTTTCCCAGCTCTCATCAACAGCAGAGCCTGCTCCACCAAAGCCCTGAAGAGTTGCATCCACGAAACTTCCACGGATCCAGTTGGATGGGAAAAAAACACACGTCAAGGCGCTGAATCGACTACGGAAATCGCTACACCCCCCGAAAACTAACATGGAACCTGAAAAAAATGGTTTCCAAAAGGAATCTCCTTTTGCAGGGGTCCATTTTCAAGTTCCATGTTAGTTTTCCGGGGAGTAAGTGTTTTTCTGTTGAACACGTTGGAGGGAAAAAATGAAAAAACACTCCAAACATGTGGAACCAAATTTCAATTTCTCGGCTCAAGATCACTCCACATCATCTGTCCATTGATGTCCACGAAGTATTGAAATTCCCAACATCTTTCCTGTGATTCTTCATGCTCGGAAGGCAGTATACAGCGGACAGCACAATTCATTGGTGAAAACTTAAGAACCACTTATGTTTTGCTTAGAAAAAAAAACATATGCAAGACACTTGCCCAAAAACATGTTGCAAATACACCAACCACGTTTTAAGGACCCATGATATCATGAAGATTAATCCCCAACATGACGATAGACAATCACCATGTACATCTTGAAACTGTGAGTTTTTCCATTTGTCACGTTGATTCTCTGGGGTGTATAAACGTTTTGTGTGTTGCTCAAGCTCCCGATAAATCCGCTTCGCCACAAAAAGACCCAACCTCACAGTCCAAAATGAGAATCAATGGACTCCTTAGAACACGGAAACACCGTTCAGTTGCTTGGGGAAAAGGGATGGGAAGGTTGTTTGTTTTGTACAAAAAGAACGCAAGATCCAACTAACTATATCTAAATATATATATATCAATAAAAGATATATATATATATATATTTATATTTATATTTTGTTTGTGATGTAGAATTGTGGTTCACAAAAGTGATTTCCTATATACATGTATACTGATATACTAGAATTTATATACAGTCTTATAAATCCATAAAATGAATTAAGGCCTTTGCCCTTAATATAATATCCTTTTCCACAGCCCACCCCCCGCTGAACTCCAAAGGTGGACTGGTCTCTGGTTCTCAAGCTCTTGTGGCTTTAACACACTTCATGGCATTACTGGCAATCCGTTTGCCTTTCACCCCAAGAAGCACAAGAAATCATTGTGGACAAATCATATTGCTACTTTGACAAAGATGGTTGTTCAATCCAGTCCAAAGACCCCTAGAAACCACTAAAAGATGATTTGATTAGAAAAACACACACATTAGAAGCTTCTCACCCATCCAAGAATTGGGTACGATATGTTGAAAAATGATTCTTACCATGATTCATGTGGCTGATTCTTCAAAAACAGCAATCATTGGATCATCCCCATGATCACTGCTTACTTAGAGCCACAAAAAAAAAAACTGTACATCACATCGTACTGGTTGATCAATAGGGATCCTATCATGTGGCTAATCATAATCCCTGGAATCCCTAGAACAAAGGGATACAAAAGGTATACAAGCCCCAAAGTACCCCAACAACCTTCTTGCTCTCCTTCGGTCCTTGGCGTTTCAACACTTTCAGCGTTTTTGAAGCCCATGCCTTTCGTCTTTGTCCACACCACCAGCCCAAAGCCACACACCTCACAGCACAAAAAAATTCGTTTGTTCAACAAAGGTTTTGTGTTGGTGTTTGTTTGTTGAACGGTACACAACTTGCTGTCATTCTTATAAAGTAATCTTAGAATTGTTGCTGTCATTGCTGAAACATCTACTAAACTAAACCATGTTTGTTGACTTCCCCATGCACCAACGACCCCTCAAACACCATTCTAAGACCAGTGCACTTTACAGCAGAAAGATGCCACCAAACAGCTATATCAATTCTTGTGAATCATCCTATTACATATCTTTTCACGACCCTTCATCAAGGTCATCTTGGACAAAGTCTCAAATCCTAAACATTTTGATATCACCCGGTAAAAAGAACAACTCTAGCAATTTTCTTACGTTGAAGTTATGTTGGGGCTTTACGGTTAAAAGCGGGCCACGTTTGACTCGCATACAAACCCGGTGCGATTTTGGAGTTTTGCCCGTTGACTTTGCGTTTTTGGGTTCGTCCAGTCAGCTGGCACCTTCTGTCCGGGCAGTTGACCATAAGGTGTTACCCACATGCAAGACCTGTCAGAATCGCCAAGAAATGAAGACTTGCAAATTTGGCTTCCTTCGTTGTTGCTGTAGCGTTGTCATTTTTGTTGGTGTGTACTTTATCTAAAAACAAAGAAAGATGAACATGTTCATACTGTTGATGGAAGAAATCCTGCACCACCTGGGATGTATAAAACTCCGTAAACAATGGGATAAACTAACCATCAACTGGTGCAGGATTTCTTCCAGCAACAGTATTGTCAGTCACCTTGCAATGAAACAAACAAGGGGAAGAACTATGGATAAGTCGGGCATGGGATGTGAGACAGCCTCTTCAAGAAGGTCGTGTTTTGAAACGCCAAGTTATCCCCTGATCCAATGCACTTGCTCACGGGTAAAAAATGGAAGACTTTGTGCCGTAATTTTGACTAGTCAAACACCACTCCCCCCGTTCCCTTCAAAAATGTACAATGCATAGGCCTTAGCAATAATAACTGGTCAAAATATATCCCGTGATATATCGACTTTCATTTTCTTGTTCGGTGAAACTTTTGCTTCGCGAAAGTGTCACAGAATCAGCAGCCAATCAAAAACACAAAAAAACATGTCTTGGTTTTTACAACTCCATGATGTGAAGGAATCCATGCGTTTCGTCATGTTTGCAACGCGACTTGTCATCCTCACAAAGGTGCAAAACTGCAAAAGCCAACGGCTTTTAACCAAATGTTGCTATTTTTTTTCACAAAGAAACAGAAAGAACACACTTTCGAAAGAAATTCCCAACCACTTCCCAGCCAACGGTGGAACCAACCAACCAACCAACATGATTCCGCTCGATTTCCATAGCTCTGTTATTAGTGCCAACTGTCAACGGCGCAAAAATCTCCAACTCCATCGGTGGCCTGTAGCCCTTGTTGTGGTCTGGACAACAAATGATTGGCCCTGACCGACGGATCCATATCATGCAAAACGAGTGAGCTTCGCAGAATGATGGAGTGGGATTCTCCAAAATAAGCCATCATTTACATGCGAATTCGGGTCAAGTCATTGTATCGTGTCCAGAAAAGTGATTTGAAAAGTAGATAACTAACACAGTTCCTGAATCCAAAGTTAAATAGACATTACAAGTACTTCCCAAAAAAAACAAACATGAAACCCTTAAACGTAAAATGAAATCAATCTTCCAAACATCCATTTTGCCATGTTAGTGTTCAGATTTTTCACACAAAGTACTGATGATATCTTAAATCTACCCCAACCCCAGTAACAGTGGGAAATAAAGTTTGGTAGGGATTCCCTACTAAAAATATATAAATCCTCATGGTGCCCCGCATCCAACTGCTCTCTGAGGCCGCGACAAATAGGTCTTTCCACTTTGACCAGTTCCACAAAGAGAAATGGCCTCAGAAGTTTGGCAAACATCAAAACATCGGTTGAATCAGGGTTTTCGTGAACATCGACATTGGCTAATCAAGCTTTAGCAAGGTTCATCAAAGTCATTCAATCAGATTTGTGTTGTTGTTTTTGTTTGGGCGGTTATCAGTGTTTTACATAAATTCACAATCCGCCGGACCTGAACAACCCGCCTGGAGCTTCGAAAAACAGAAAAAAGTCTGTTTGTCATAAAAGTCAAATAGGGTTCTCTTCAATCAGGTCTGCTTCAAGCAATGCCATGGTCCAAGAAAAGCTAATAAAAAGGGGACCTACATTCTTGGAGGGGAATCCCAAGTGTTGATTAGGATGTCAGGCAGGGGGCAAGTATGTAACACCTGGAAGCCTGACAGTTCTCACGTGTCGCAAAGACTGGGTTACGGGTTACAGGCTTATGACCCAACCATTTCCAATATGATTCGGGTTGGTTCACCCCCAACAAAAACTCTGGACTGCAGCTGTGCAGCTTGACGAATATTTGACTCAAAAGTTTGTTGCTCGGACCTGTTAGTTTTCCGAGGAGTAATCTGATTTTCATTGAATGGATCTCCCACCCATCACGGTGAACAATTCATCTAAGATTAGATGCGTCGACTGAAACGCGTCACAATACAGTTGACTCTGTGAGTGGCTCAGGGGATATCTAAAGGTTTGTTGACCTACATCTACAAATCTTACACATAGCTCCTACGTGTAGATATACATGGACATGGATGTCATGATGTCTTATGGTTACCCCCAAGTAAGCCAAACAAATCGTTGGTGTTCAGGAATCTCCGAGGTCGACCGTTGAAGTCTCAGAGTTTCAAGGTCCTGAAAATCAATGGTTGGAAGATGTATTTCCTATTGAAATGGTCCCTTTTTTAGAGGACATGGTAGTTTTCGGGGGTGTGCAGTATATTGTCTGGCATATGGATATGCTTCGTGGTTCATCAAAATTCGCCCAACATCCACGTTAAGCCACCGAACCACCACTGAACGCCTTAGGGTGGCAATTTCCAAGTCAGTTTGTGGAGAGTCCGGTAATGGTTATGACTAGTCTTCTCATGCATGTTAAGGTTCAAAAATGATGTTTGACGTAATCATATCACCAAATAAGTGATACTGGTATATTCTGTATATTATATGCAGTCATAAATCATATGTTTATAAATACAAACATAGACATACACAGAGTCAGTGTTTGTATACATATAGATGATATATTGTGTTTGGTATTGTGAGTGCTAGTGATGTAATTCTATTATGTTCATCATCACTATAGATTATGGTAATTTCATTATGATATAAACCATAAGCGTATTAATATTCTTTGCTAGTGGGTTGATGACCAGCCCCCAGTGGTTTCCAGTTGCGATCATGTTTCAACCCTTGTCACCTAAAATGCTTCAAAATAGGTCAACTTCCCAAGGCTGATGCACCATGCAGTCATTTTTCTCCCAATCCCTTGAAGCTTACTACAATGGAGAACAAGACGTTCTCCATGACATTTCACATGCAAGGTTTGAAGATCTCTCTGTATCTCCATTGTTCCACTGCAAGTATCTTTACTCAATTTTCCCACAAAGCACTGTCCTTGTGCAACGCTCAAGAAACCGACCAAAAATGAATTTGGACAGTCGGGGCTGTAATTGACACTGTAATACCCTAAGAATCCAAACCCTTCCCTAGAGTGGTATTAAGGGATCCAATCCCACCCTCACGATATCTGAGGATCGTTCTGGATTCTTGGGGATATATGCATATTCATATACCAGTACACCTTAGCAGTATGAAGTCATCAGGGTTGCATCACCAATGTTAAAGTCAGTACCATTTTACTACAAGAACCTGAAGCACCAAGTTGCAGAACATTTTAAGAAGAAAGCCTCTCCAACCCGAGCCCCAAAAAACATCCATCAAGAGGTTTCTTGAGGCTTCCTATCGACAACACATAAATGTCGGTGTCTATTTCTAACGCAGAAACATCCATGCCAACCAACAAAAACACACACAATCAGCTGTTGTTTGTTTTTCTCCGGCTGTTTTTTTTGGCTGAGGTGGAAACTGACCCATATTCTCCAAGGTCTCCAGCGTTTTTGTGCAAAGTTCCAATTTGTACCTCGCACAACGAAAACAGCAGGTGAAGGTGGGAAAATGATAGCCAAAAACTTCCCTTGGAACAAAAACAATATCTTGGACCTGTTCTGGGGATAGTTTCAAATAACTAGTGAGTTGAATAGGGTTATATTTGTTGCATGTAGAATCTATATACATCAATATACTATATTTTGTTTTATCATATTTGCTCTACTGAGTGGTGCTTTAAACATGTTTGTCTAATCAACAATTGAGATTCAGGGATGGGATATGAAGGCTCCGGTTCTGCGAGGCGGACCTTGAATATGAAGGTTCAAGAAATGGAACCAGCTTTGGTGTATAGAATGCACCCTTAAGATGACTCATCAATAGAAGATTGTTGAAGATACTTGAACTACTACTTTTAGCTCAATGTTGATGATACATATATATATGCATGAGTGAATGTATAACAATGTTTGTATCCACATATACATATACCAGCACCTTCAAAGGGGTGCCAAATGGTTCCGAAAGGGTAGCCATGGAAAATCCATCATTTTGATAGTATTTATACCAGGAAACATGAGATTTTCATGGGCTATGTTAGTTTCAGGGAGGGTACATATAAATTTGATGCTCTTTTTTGACATGATTTTTGCCACCATTTTTTCCCTCATGTTGGGGACATTCATCTAACCAAAGCAAGGAAGACACCAGCCAGTTTCGTCATTTTTACATTGAGTCTAGTACACGGCAACCAAACCAACAACGCACACCCACCGGCACTTGGCCATTTTTGCTCCAACTCTGCAGCCAGTCCAACCACATTGGGAGAGGATCGACATGCTCCCAGAAGGGTTTTCGGGAATCTTTCATAGAGGGATTTCAGAACTTCATGGCTTTGTTTAATCTCTTCCAAATCAACTCCCTGCATTCACAACCGAAAACAACATATCATTGTCTTAATAAGACTTGGGAGCCTTTTCAAGACTGCATCAAGCTCTTCTTCCTTTTAAACTCCTTCGCTCCGTTCGGGTTTTCCCATCGCCGCTCTAAATTCCGAAGATCTCCGCGATTTCACCGTTCATCGTCGTTGCTGGCCGCTGCTTGCAACAGGAGCCTTCAGCAGCTACCCTTGTTCCTACAGGGCACGAGTTTGTTGCATCAGTTCCAGGTAGGGGTGCGTTTCAAATATCCAAGGCTTCTATAAATCTCTCTCTCTCTATAAACATATATATATATATCAAATACATATGTATATGTGTGAATTGTAATATGTATACAACCTGAACCTTCCAAAGGGTGTCAAACAGTTCCGTTAAGGGGTGACAGAACTGCACACATCCCCTTAGGGTTGGCACGTTGGGACAAAAACCTGGAACGTGGAAGCTCCTGCACCGAAGATTTAAGGAACAAATATCACCAAACATCCACAGATCATGATAGTTTTGAATGTATATATGAGCTGCAAACAACTCAGCAGTTAATATGTTCAAATGCTTCATGTATGGAATATCTACCATTAGTACTTATTGTCAAATTATATCATTTGTGTAGATGATAGTAGTGATAATTAATAGTAATATACGTATTAATAAAAGTGACATGTATAGGTAAATATTCTGCCAGCATCTCGGATGTTTTCAAATTCAGGCAGGCAAAATCTCTCCATTGACCTTTCAGGGTCTTAGACATCACAGGGTGTTGGTTACTAAGAAGCCAACCAGACATGATCTTCCGTCTATACCCTGAAACTAACATAGCCTTAAACCCAAATCCAGGCCATCCCAAGCGGAAAGGATCGTCTTCCAACCACCAATTTTCAGGTGTTATGATAATTTCAGGGAGCGTACTCTTGCGGCAATAATCATTCATAATCATTCCTCCTATAATCATGGAAGTTGAAAATGGGGCCAAGCGGAGAAGTGGCGACTGTCTCCGATAGGAGACCATTTTCCACTTCCATGTCCATGTTGGAAAAGGAGTATACCATCGTTCAGGAGTTTTGAGCATGAGAGTTCTCAAGAAAAGTCCTGAAGTGCAACTTCTCTCAAAGTATCCAAAAAATGCTCGACCGTTCGTTCTCCGCGTTCCATCAAAAAAACGAAAGCTTCAAAAGAAATGTTCAAGAGAAACCAGGAATTCTATGATCCCTACAATCCTCAAAAGTGGCATTTTGGGGATCTGTCTTGAAAGTCCTGGCCGCTGAAGTTACCCGTGAAGTTACCTTTCAGATGTATCCCCAGTGACTATTCTAAGTATTTAGATATGGATAAAATATAAATAATATGAACATACATTAAAAGCTCTCAGAACCAAATCTGGCTAACTAATCCATATTGTAAATTTGACATAATTTTACTATTCTAACCTTAGTTGGGCTGGGCCGTGCTATCCAAACCAACCAACAAAAACCCAAGCTCCCAACATCCAACCCACCCGGAGGCCTCACACATCGACAACTGACGCCGTTCGCTCCTGGCCGTTCCACGGTCTTAGGCCGCCTGGAGGGAGACGACGACTGCAAGTGTTGGTGATTTCAGCAGTCTCTCAATAAAATTTGCGTAGAAAATGGGCAATTTTTCACTACATATTGCATCATCTTGCAAGTTTTTCATGACCTCTTCCAAAGTGACCAATTCTCTGGATCATTGATTCAAAGTTCGTCCGTTTCAAACAATGGAATTTCCATGATGATCTATATTATTTGGTGCCCAAACTGGATCCTGAAACCCATTCTCCAAAACTTCAGGTGACCGGTGAGAGCTCCGTCTCCCAAAACTTTGAATTTGCTGCACACGGCAGCTAAGGTCTGGCCTTTCTTCTTCTTCTCTAGTTGGTGGTTGAACCAACCCCATTTGCAAAATATAAGTCAAATTTGGATACATTTCACCAAAAAGGGATGAAAAAAACAACATATTTGAGTTGCCACCGCCCAGTTTTTGGAATCAAGATTTTCCCACAACCATCTGCTCTGAAACCGTGCAGTATTGGGCACCTCGGGTGCAAATGATGTACCACAGACAGGGCAAAGCCCTTCACTCCAACAATGTAGCAAGCATTCCACATGAAACACCTCAGTGTCAGTTTGATACCCCATCCATGGGACTGGTATATAAAAAACCTACATTTACTATGTACATGAATGCTTAGTTTTTATTGGGTTTTCATGTAGGAAAATATACCATTCCCATGGATGCTCCAAATCAATTGCTCCCTTCCAGTAGATGAATCGGCCTTTGTACAGGGAAACCACTTTAGCCAAATGGGGATACTGTAATTGTGAAGATCTGATAATGGATCTGAAATGATCTGAAGAAATCGATTCACCGTTCTGATTACAAAATAAACCCTAAGTGGATTTCAGAACAGTTATAGGGTATCGACTTAACTGTTTCTAACTTCATTGTGCACGTGGCTATCCCAGTCAGCCAACATGATTTGAAAATCTGACCGCATCATCGGAGAAGTTCGGCTCCAGGGAACATCCAAAAGGCAAACAAGAACATGCTTGGTGAATAGAGCATAGTTGATGGAAGAAATCCTGCACCAGTTGAAATGGAGAATCTACCATTATTTACAGGGCTTTGTACATGTCGAGTGGTGCAGGATTTCTTCCATCAACAGAAGTATGTATGACAAAACAAACGAAATATATAGCCAGCCCTGTGAAAAAACATCTACACACACGACCAAAATGACCAAACTTTGAAGTGAGGTGATAAGATACCCCTCCCACAATGCACACAAGCCCGAAACGCAAAACATGATCCGTTTGTAAAAAAAACAAATACCACAAATAGTATCAATATTCCTTGCATGTGACGCAGGTGCCATGTATACTTTCCACCATTGATGTTTTAAGTATAAAAAACCGGTCCCAATACAGGTATGACACGGGGTTGTTCAAAACCGCAAAGGGATATGTAAAAAAAGTCAGTTTCAATTGAAACAACTGCATTCATAATTTTCCTATTTGCCAATTCACAAGCAGATTGATTCGCGCATCTGTTGACTAAACCCGGTTTTTGTGCGGTCCAAAAATCGTGGTTACATTTTCGTGGTCTTGCCCGATATGATGCTTCAATGACTTGGTAGCACATCATGCATTCCTGCAACGACGGGGAGATCCATGGTGGTAGCTCAAACCGTTTGGGGATGTGCAATCACCTCACAAAAATGAACCCTGTTTGGGATGGGGGGCAATCTACCGCCCGTTAAAATTGGAACCATTTGGCACCCTTGCACCAAGGTCCAGGTATAGGAAAATATGTTTTTTCATGCCTATGATTGCATCTTGAAAGCTGCGGTATCTAGCTCCGCACTTTTCTGAAATAAAATTGTTGAAAAATTCGCGGAACAAAATCCATCTTCCATGTCCCATGAATCTTAAAACATCAAGGGTCGGCATTTGACTTGCCATGTCTTTCAAATATCCATCATATATAGGTGGTGATACTGTTGCCATTGTCATTTCCAATGGAAGAAACGCGGCGTGATGTCCAAATGTTCTCATTATTGTGTCTGTATGATTCTATATGTATGAACGAGCTACCGTCCCAGCAATATGAATGACTCTTGTCGATGCAACCATGTGACGTACGATGACTGGCCAACTTTGATTTAGGTGAGTTCAAACCAAAAGAAGGAAATTCTGGAGATTTAGTACAGCCAATATGTGCATTGTAGATTCTGATAAGTATATTATCAAGAATGACTTTAGCGATAGTTGATGATCATGACAATTGCAATGGTGATATATAATCACTAATAATCACTCACATTGATACTGAGCATCCATGCAATCCTAGACTAGCACTAGTGATCATAACTGCAAACAAAACAACATCTACTCATGATCATCCTACCGATCCATCAGGCATCAAGTAAAACAACAACTTAAGACCTCCTTCTTTCTAATGTTTAGTCGTCCCTTGGGAATCTATCATCTGTGCAGCTAGTTGCAAGTCGAGTTGCAACCTATCCTAGAATCACTGGAACTAATACCTACATATATTATATATACATATATTATATATATAGCCAATGCAGGTTTGGCATTCCCTCTACAATCATGTCCATCCAGAGATACTTTGATTTCACCTACAACAATCTGCTCTGACATGTTTTTACCGGCCCTGATTTTTTGATCCCAAATAGCGGTGGCCTGCGCCTGCTGCTCAAGAAACACCTCAACATCCCCATATTCCTGCACAGTCATCATTTGCTTCAGCTTTTCTAATGATGCACTGATCAGCCGGTCGGCAATTATGACATCCTAAAAACAAAGAAGAGCTGGAGTACATAGTAAGGGTAAAGTTAGTACCTCATACCCAAACCATCCATGTAGTATCATGTATTTACCTGCATTTACCTAAGAATCAACCAAATGCAGGAAATATACCATACATGGATGGTATGGGATAAGATATAATGAGTAATTCATAATCCATGGTTTCTCACCATTTCCATCCACTTAGTCACTTTAAGACTTAGTCACTTATTTTTCAGGGACGTCATAGGAATCATGTGTACCCACACGAGGCACCACTTGTCCGATGATGTTGCCTCATCCAGCTGCTCACAGGATTCTTTCATGCCAAAACTCCCCAAAAAAACAAACTGGTTGCTGAAGTAGTCCTCGGTGGTGCTTTAGCCCACCAAACTTTGGAGTGGGAGCCGGGGTTCGCATCTATGACTTCACGTGGAAGTATACTTTAAACTACGCGGAAAACATAGGATCCAGTACCATTGTTTGAGGCAACGAAAGTGGCTGTTTTTGCGGCTAAAGTTGATGGGAATTTACAGCAACTTATTTTCCAGGTAAATCCATAACTTCACTCACCAGCATCAACAAGAACATGTGTTTTTCCGAGGGAAGGTCCCAAAGCCAAACTATCCACCAGAAAGGCACCCTGTTGCTGTGCGATGGTTTTTTTTCTAAGTTTCAAACAACAAACGTGTACCCTCCCTGAAACTAACATTCATAGCACCTGAAAATGGATGGTTGGAATACGAGGACGTTTCCTTTTGGGGCGTTTAGGCCTATTTTCAGGGGGGCTATGTCACTGTCAATTTTAGGGGTCCGTGTAATTGACCTCCAAGATCCGCACGACTAAAATAAACGACCGAAACGAAACACAGCATTCTTTCAAAGCTCCTCCAAATTGGCTTTCATCGCTTGAAACCATGGCAAGTCTCGATCGGGCCCTTGTTCCATTTGTTCCTTTTCCACCTTGGAGGAAGGGAAAATTTTTCGGGGGTGGATCCGAAGGGTTGGTGTTTAAGCTGGTGCAGGTGGTGGGTGTTCATGTGGTGGATCATACCGTAACGGGGATCATCTGCTTTCAATATGAACACCATGGGTCGAGGTAGAGATTTCCACTTAATTATATTGCAAAAAACACTTGCTGATTTTTTTCTGAAATCACTCCCCCCCAAAAAAAGAAAACGTAGAGCTTGGGACTTGGGATGAGACCGGTCGCAGGCGTTTGTGATTTGCACAAGATCGAGAAACTTAAAGGTTTCTTTTCCAGCTTGATGAGATCTTTGATACAATCAGATTCCAGTTATAGATCTACTGTACTTGCTAGCTCATTGTACTCATTAATTAGGCAAGTTCACCTGGAAGTGTTTATACTGTGCCGATGTTGATTTCCAATCCTATAAGCCAGAAAAGGGATCTTAAGCAGGCTGATAAAGTGACTTTCTAGGTACATGGGCCACCAATTACCCGAGGAAATGGTTTGTCGGAAAATAAATTGTCATAGGCATAGGCTCACAGGACCCAACAGCCTCCAAAAAATAATGAATAGTGTCAGCCGAAGTTATGTTTCTGTGGGATATAAAAACATGTGGGAAAAAAGTGCCATCAACACACAAACAATCCAAAGTTTAGGGTTTCGTAGTGGTTTGACTCATTATCTAAGGGTTAAAGCCTTTCAATACGTATACAGTATACATATTACATCTATTCAGGGTTTCAGAGGACAACAAGGACAAAACCAACTGTTTGATCATTTCATATCACTTCCTTTCAAGAAAAAAACAAAGACCTGGCCAATAGCTCCAAAAATTGCGAAAATACTATATCGAGACATCCACGTTCATCATATCAAAAACCATAGTAGTGGCAAAACACAAGGTTTTTGTTCCTAGCTGTTGCAAAACAATTTGTTGAAATCAACACATTTCAATCTTTTCAGGACACCGGTGTCAGGTGTAAGAGGACCCCAATTGTTCAACGGCATGCGTATACTGTGAATTGTTCAGAGCATCTGGCGATCACCACCCCTTAGGGTGTCAGGTGAACCCAAGATTAATAAACATCCCTGTCAACCCAAAAAAATGATTTATGACCTCCCAAAGCCTAAAGGCTGCAAACATGGATATTCACCTATACCTTAATACCTCTCACTCATTTAAACATGTAAATGTAGTTGTAATGCTTCTACCAGCACCACCTAAGACTAAGAGGTGCCCATTAACGACCCTTTTCGGGGTGGGTTAATGGGCACCCCGGGGACCATTAAATTTAGCACCCCTTAGGTGTTCCAGGTATAGTATTCCATTCATATAGCATGATACTGTAACAGGTCGTTTTGTCCCAGGATTCTTCCATCGACCAGCGACCAGCCCGGAACCACCACCACCAAGGTCTGCTGGCGGCCCCCCACCCCTCCGTTCACGCGAGCAGAGGCGGCAGAAGCACCAGCGCTGCCAGCAAATTCGATACCTGGAAAAATACATTGGGGGTATCCCCGGCCCACTAACAGTGAAGTTTGTGAAGGTTTTTTTCGGGGGCCCGGGGCCATAAAAATAAACAGATTATTATTTTTACTGTTAGTGGATACCGTGATACCCCCAATCAATACACTTCTTATTCATGGTAGTTTAAAGGTACCCCCCCAATGCCCCCGAAGAAATAAGGCCTTATTAAGGGATCATTAATCACCATGATCCCTTAATATATCGATAACCCCTTAATAAGGTCTTATTTCCTGTTGCGGCATTGGGGGGTACGCCTAAACTACCAAGACTTGTACTCCATTACCTATAGGATCAATGTACGGAATCTTTCCCTGCATTTAGTGAATTAGCTGTCATTTTTTGTCTGAAGGTAAATGTAGGTAAATATACTTACCGTATACCATACATGGATACGGAGTGGGATTATAATTGTTGGTTCATCAGGATATGTTTAAAAAAGTCTATTGATCCTTATAACTGGGCAAATTAAAGGATCGATGGCACTGGCCTCCCATTGGTATTAGTGTCGCGCCCCACAGCCTGCAGTCCGGCTCGTCAGGAGATCGTTGTTCACCACCGGACTTCTCGAGGAGCAAGCTCGTAGTCTGCGGAAAAAATTCTCGATCCACGTTTTTTTCACAGCCAGGGCGGGAAGGACACATCGAAAACTCCCCATCCATGGGTTTTTGCGTGGAAAACGCTGAAATTTCCGGGGAATTTGGGCACGATTTCAATCCATCCATAAGAAGAGTCACTAGTACCCAGAGCTGTTTTGTTGTAAATATTCCTAGTCCCATGGAGCATCTGGGGTACAATGTCAAGCACCGCAGGGACGCGTCACTCTCCATCTTATGATGCAATGGGATAATGAAAACAAATTACTATAGCTATGACTGGAATGTCATATGCCTTGTAGGCACAAGGAATAGGGATATTGTAGATTATATCACGATATATCATCTACTTGGTGGTATCAACCCAGCTACAAAATATTATATACCTGGACCCACATTCGGGTTGAAATTTCAACGTGCGTTAGAAACAAGAACTTATTCTCTTTAGATTGAAACATTTACGTCTCTGCACGGAAAAAATCGTAGGATACGGATATTTTCGTCCATTGCCATGCGGTATGGTGTGTGCATATATATCATGTTTGATTTACCCCGGAATGCAACTGAATGCAAAAAGAATGCAAATTGAACGCAAAAAGAACGTACCCCGAACGGATCCCTAAATTCGGGAACTTTCGGGAAATGACTTCAATCCTGCCAGGGAGCCCCGAACGGATAAAATCGTAGAAAACAAAAGCTCTTCCGTTTTGAGAAAATAAGAACTTATTTTGATCATAAGTAAAAATGTCAACGTAAATGTGGGTTCAGGTATATTATATATATAGCCAAAAAGGACATGCTTCCCTAGTAGGGGCTAAAAGTCAAACATACCCACCTATTAGTCTAAAACATATCCCTAACACATTTCAAACTTGTAGCAGCTTTTTCCCCAACAGCAGAATGCTAAGGGGTCTTTGCAGAATATAGATTTGGGTGTGTTCTGGGCGAGCTGGGGCGGTTCTGTGAAGGAACTGGGTTCCGGGAACCGGTTCCGGGTGACAGGTTTTGCGGTTCCGGGAACCGGAACCGGCTACGCGTTTCGATGGTTCCGACAGGTTTTGCTGTTCCAAGGTTCCGGGTTCAGTTTTCGGGAAACCGGCTTCCGGACCCGAGGCATTGCCAAGGTTTTGGGTTCAGAAGGTTGCGTGCCGAGGTTTCGAAGGTTTCGGTGTTCGATGAGTTCCGACGGGTTAGGTTCTGTTCCCAAGGTTTGGACGGAACCGGCTCTGGGAGCCGGGTTCCGGGAATCCGAGGTATTAAGAAAGTTCCGGGTTTCGGAGATTCCGTTGCCAAGGTTCCAAAAGTTGCTTTGTACTTACTTTGAAAGTAAACTTTTGTACTTTGAAAGTAAACTTTTGTACTTTGAAAGCATACTTTTGTACTTTGAAAGCATACTTTTGTACTTTGAAAGTATGCTTTTGTACTTTGAAACTATACTTTTGTACTTTGAAAGCATACTTTTGTACTTTGAAAGTATACTTTCGTACTTTGCCACAATGCTTGCTTCAGGTTGCACTGAAAATCAATACAGCAAGGGCAAAGAAAAGGTGGTAATTCATGTTCACTTTATAAATGCAAACCTCCGTGCTGTTGGGGAAAGCACCTACGCTTATTTCTTTTGGTTGTCCAACTCCTGGTTCTATATTTGAGAAAGTTGGTGCATTCAAGCCACAATTTACCGTCAGTTTGGGATCATCTTCCCAAGTCTCTCATGTAACTAGGTGATGGTTGACCCACCCAGTTGCAAGAATATCCTACAGCTGGCAAAGTCATATTGGATCATGTCCCCACATCTCGGGATTTTAAACAAGTGATTAAACACCACCATCTATAGAGATGCAAAAAAAAACATCACTGGCACTCCAACCCAAAACGGAAGTGTTGCTGCAACAGGGCATGAGAAACAAATCTATAAATGACTTTGAAACTTAGCCAACAAAAAACACCTTCAGAAATGGGGTGGAATCATGTTTTTCTTATCTAGCTTTAAGCGCCAAACCTGTACGGTTCGTTTTCAAATCACACCTCCAAAAAAAATGGCGCATCAAAGGTTGCCAGTTACCCAATCTATGGTCACCCAAATGGTGACAAATAAATTCCCATCAGCCCAAATCCATGAAAAACCCAGCAACAAAAAAAACAGCCGGGCCCCTTTGATCTTCTAGTTGGTGGTTTCAACCAATTTGAAAAATATTAGTCAAGTTGGATCATTTCCACAGGTAGGGATGACAACAAAAAATATTTGAAACCACCACCCAGTTGATTGTTGGACGGTGAAAAAAACAACAAACAAACAAAACGCCGAGGGACATATCCGAGCTCAATGTGGCCACCTGTTGAAAGGCGCTGCGATGTTGGTCCGAAAGGACTTGCACCACCTTTCTGCAGGGTGTGGACGGTGACGGGCTTTCAGGGAAAGCGATGGGAAAAACCCTAGAGCTTGGCCGAAAAAAAAACAACTCGAAAAACGCGAAACAATGAAATATTCTGATCTTTCCAGTCACTGGGTCTATTGTTGTGCCAGAAAAGGGTGAGCATTGTGCGTATGGTGGTGATCTTTCCACACCTCCGGTTCTGCCGGCCACTGGGTCACGAATCATGGTGGAACATGAGATCCATTGAGATCCTTCACCCCCCAAAGGAAAAGGAACATCATCTAAATTCGATCTGAAAAACTACGCCCCTGGTAGCTTCAAGAAACAGTGTAGATGCTATACCAAAAAAAATAAGAACATGACCTGCTTCTTGACAACTGTTTCAAAACTTGTTTTTTGAGGAATTTCACTCACATCTTTCTTTTTCAAGAACATTAGGGAATCGCAGAACTACTTCTTTTACAAGAATCCCTGCAGGTCAAAACTGTTTTTCAGAAAGGTGTCCGGATCTCCCTTCATTTAGAATCCATCAAAAAAAAATCACACCGATTTCTGTGAGAAAACCCGAGGCTTGGTGAGGGGTTTTAGCTGAGCCACTTTTCCATGCGAAAAAAGAACACTCCCTGCAACTAAAGGTTCGCACATACCAGGAAGCTCCCAAAAAGGAAACTTAACATATCCTGCGCGGGGTGCCCTACCTTAACCACCTACCTAAAAGGGTCACCGTCAACCCCAGTCGCTGAAGCCCTCGCTGCCTCGCCTTCAAGATCTCTTTGGTCTTAGTCTCTACCTAATTCGAGTCAGTTGGCAAGTCGCTCAAATCATCAATAGGCTGTTTGAAAACGGCTCCCTTAATGGGTGGGATCGGTATATAAGTGGTATATAGGTGGTATATAAGTGATATGTAATCACCCAAGGACGGCAAGGACAAAAAAGTGCTATATAAGTGGTATTTTTCCTGCCAATTGGGGAATTATATGGTACCTAATTACCACCTATTAAGGGAACCAGGAAACTCCATTGAAATCACTCATAGTTTCATGAGAGGATTTGTAGAAGAACTTCAATATCTTTATATATAATATCACTGTATCCAAGTTGATGGTTTTTTTGCCACCCATTTCGCAAAATATGCGGAAGTCAAATTGGATCATTTCCCCAGGGATCGGGGTGAAGATACAAAATATTTGCAACCACCACCTAGGTATATATCATATCAATGATATATCAAGTAGACTGTGATTTAAGCATCATGTATATCACAAGTTCTTCACACGCTTGCCTCACATTCAAAATGTTCTATGAGTTTTCGATGTCAAATTCGCCGTCTTGAAAAACTTAACCTCGCTCTCTAAGTGTCAACTGGGCAATGTCTTGTGCAAGTGTATATATGTATACGTTGGGTCCTGCCTAAACACGGTAACTCCGTCGATAGTGGAGGTCAATAGGGATCCGTTGATAAAAAACAATAGATTATTTGAACACTGGTGCAGGGTTTACAAGGTTTGGACAGCCCCCAATGTAGACATATTAATCTTACTTCTGCATCATGATTACCAAAAACAATCATCACAGGAATTCCTTGAAAACCATGAAGAAGTCAGCCTCTTCTGTAGTTTCCCTGTAGTCATGGTTAACCATGTTACTTTCAACCAAAACTATATTAGCTACACCATTCACACCCTGCATGTCTATTGTGATGTCCCAAAAATAATGTCATGTATCGGTCACAAAAAACTCGAACAAACCCGAAATGACTTAGTTTTTTCATGTATACCACCTGGAAAGCAGATGGCGCAACTCCCATGTATTGGATTGTCATGGCCCCTTCCTAAACCACCATTGGGAGTGGCGATCGCCATCTACTTTCGCCACAGTGTAGATGATCTCAACCAATACACCCCAAATTTGCCTGAAATTCATCATGCTATTGCTACCAAATGAAGGAGTTGCGTACACAGAAATCTATGAAATCTTGAAGATATGCATTTAGATCTTAACGTTAGGTTTATATGCGGAACTCTCGTTTTCCTGCAGCTCAATTGATCATTGATCAAATCTGTTCCAACTGGCCAACCCGCCTCATGTTTCACTTCCTGTGCTTCTTCAGATTTGTCAGAGGCGCCAATCTGAGCTTTCAAAATTTGTAGTTCCAAATGTGCCTCAACTGTTTGGGACTTTTTTGTTTGGCAAAAACACGGACGGCTTTCTTTTTTCTGGCTGTAGGTCTTGAAGATCCGGGATTTCTTTAGTCTGGTTGGTGGTTTCAACCCATCTGCAAAATATCAGTCAAAGTGGATCATTTCCCCAAGTAGGGGTGAAAATAGAAAATGTTTGAAACCACCACCTAGTTCAGTATATCTTTTAAGCGAAGTAAATTCATACTGTTTCACGACAAAACCAGTTCAGAAATGTTAGAACTAATCAATGGTTTGCTAATTATGTAGTATCCGATTATTGACATATAGGGTTCGATGGATTCTGGAATCTGTGTTGTTATTGCTCATGTCGAACACTTGCTTATACAACACTTTACCTTGCATTTGGTCAAGAACAAATTGTCAATCGAAACGGAAAAATGCTACATGTATCCCTTACGAAACAACTATACCTTGTGATTTTGAGGATTCTGGGGTTCTAAAATGCTCCTCATGTAGTAGGAAAATACATCATGCCTGGCTCCTTGGCTCCCCCAATCCTGTTGATGGAAGAAATCCTGCAGTACTTTATCCCAATAGTTGCAGAGTTCTATACATCCCAAGTGGTGCAGGATTCCTTCCACCAACAGTATCACAGGGTTTCCCATAATTTGCCCGGGCCTCAGAAGGTATTGGAAGATAGAATTACATAAATAGTTTCAAGGTGGGCCCAGAGCAGGGTCGTTATAAATGGATTCATGGGACCCCTATACCTGGAACACCTAAGGGGTGCTAAATGAATGGTGCCCGGGGTGCCCATTAACCAACCCGAAAAGGGTGGTTAATGGGCACCTCGTATACGGTGGTGCTGGTATATATAAATATTATATAGCACTATAAATGGACAACTGGGGTTATATTCAATATAAATGGAGTTCTAACCCTAGGTATGGGCCCACCTTGTATGTATATTTACGGCCAAAACATGTGTGTTGCCCGCGGCCCCGCGCGAACATGCAACGGGAAGCTAAAAAACGTGGCAGGCATGAGCATTTTGGGTATTGGGGAAGTTGATCGTTGGTCATGCTTGGGAGTTGGGTCCTTGACCTAACTCCCTCTCAAACATGGAACCCTAAACCCTACAGCAGAAACCCTAAACCCTGAACCCCAAAAACCAACCTAAAACCCTAAACCCCAAACCTTAAAACCCTAAACTCTAAAGCCTAAACATGGGTGTGGGCGACATGTGAGCTGTGTCAAAAACCCTTTTAGATTTTGTTAAAATCACATGGTCTTTCGCTATGATCTTTCGCGAACCTTTCGCGACCTGAGTTTTAGCTTTCGCGAGCAGCAATCACAGCAAAGTTGCTTTCGCGAGCTTTCGCGGGGAATACCGTGAAAACACATGTTTTTCCCGTTACATCGCCATGTTTCAGTAAAAGAAAGCCTTGCACATTCCATTCTAATCACATGATCTTTCGCCATGAGCTTTCCTCAACGTTTGGCGACCTGTATTCTAGCTTTCGCGAGTTTGCGCGGCGGATCTTGTGAAAACAGATGTCGTTTGTCCTTGCTCACCTTCATGAACCAGTTCCGGCACCCAAACACAGCTATAGATACTTCATATAGTACATAAAAGGGAAAATTATATTTATTAGACGTGAGTTCGTGGGGTAAGGGCCTTTGATTGGGCACCTCAGCTTTCGCGTGCCTTTCGCGCAGCTTTCGCGCGACTTTCGCGGATTTCCACGAATATTTTTGAGAACCAGACTTTGAGGGAACGAGAATTTTGTTTTGGCAATTCCACTTCTTTATTTGCACCAACCTTTCTGGACCCACAACGCTCCTTTACAACATCAACCTTATCCAATCTTATCCTAGTAGTGTCCTAGCAGTGTACTTTGCTCACATCTCCCATTTCGTACAAATGAATACAAATGAAGCAAACATTTGTCATATACATTTTTCGGCTTTCGCGAAGCTTTCGCAAAAGATCAGTGTTACAAACTCTTTCGCGAATCTTTCGCGGCCAGCGTTTTAGCTTTCGCGGAGCCATCTGACATTAACAGCCTTACTTCTTATTACACGAGTGGTTTTCTTCGCTGCTCATGTGTGTTTTGTGGGTATATTTGCCATTCACCATGATGCACCGCACCGATTCATTCCATCACTATAAGTGAGATTGGCTACTGTAAATCTCCAAAAGCCACGTGTTTTCGGTGGAGTATATTAGAATCACTACACTCCCTGAAAAAAAACAGTTCAACCCTGAAAATTGCTCATCCCAAAACGAAACTAAGCTTCCAACCATTGATTCTCAGAGCGAAAAAAAAAGCTACTTTCAGGGAGGGTACTTCACCAACCCAAATTGTTTGACCCTTTCTAGAGTCGGTTTCCATTATTTTCTATCAACTTTATATGGATGAACTGTGTTCGTTTTTGACAGTGTTCGGATTTTTTTGGGATGACTGATCTGCCACTGTTGTCAGGACATCCTACGACGCGCGCAACCATGGCCAGCCAGCAGCGGCAAAAAAAAAAACGGTAGAAACAATTGTTACAAACGCACAGTGGTTTCATTCCAGTGGGTCCATCATACTTAAACGTGTGAACATTCGGGTTCGTGGTTTCCATCTTGTATATAGATAAGGGAACCGGCACTTTGCTCGTGACATCGTTTTGCAGAGGAGAATCTGGTTGGTGGTTTCAACCCACTTGAAAAAAAGATTAGTAAAATTGCATCAGTTCCCCAAGTTTCGGGGTTTTATCTTTTTGTGAAACCTGACATAATTATAGGAATATAGTTGCATACCATCATCAAACCATGAATAACACATCCTTTCAACAACTCCAAGATGTTGGCACCCCCTGAGTGTCCACACACCCTGGCGCCGCTCGTGCTCCAAGCGTTCGCGCAAGAGCCGTGTTTGCTCGTTGGTTTCTGCACGTTGCTGTTCAAGCTCCTGACGTTGAAAATGTCCCATGAAAACTGAACATACTGAAGGTAGAAAACAAAGCGGGCTATCGGCTATCAAAACAATGGGCAATGAATATGACAATTTGTGACTTGTGGACTCTGAGAATGCGGACAATAAACAGCATCAGATGTGTGTGACTTATCAAGTGTGTGTTGACTCAGGATGTCTCTCAACCACTATCATTGGAGTGGTGACGCTATTTTATTTTTTTTCTCTGGCTGATGGCTTTAAACCTATATCAAATCCTCATGTCAAAAATGGACGTTCATCCACAAAAAAGTCCAAATAGTGTTATTAGTCAAATTGAATCATTTCCCCAAGTTTAAGGGGTGAACAACAACAAATCTTGAAACCACCACGAACTAGTTTTTCTTTACCCAACCCAACCAATGGATTTAACATCCCCACCCCTTAGCTGGGGGGGGGGGACCCTAAATGTAACGTACATTTTTGGCTTCGGAGAGCCTCAAAAATGTAACATTACATTTTTGAGGTAAATCGCCAAAAATGTAAGTTACATTTTTTGAGGCACAAAACCAAACCCACAAACATGTAGTACTATAATTGGTGCGATTTACCTCAAAAATGTAATCTTACATTTTTGAGGCCAACATTCAAACAATCAAAACAACTCACATTTAAATAAAAGGACTATAAAATACAACTGTTCCCCAAAGTTCTCTTCCTCAAGACACGTGCTCGAGAAGTCGCATNCCCCCAAGGGTCCCCAAAAAAAATGTAACTTACATTTAGGGTCCCCCCCCAAAAAAAAAGCACGTTAAGGGGGTGGGGATGATTTAACCCAACCCAACCGAATGGGTTGCTATTTTGTTTGGCAAAACTTCCCTGAAAATTAACATGGAACCTGAAAATGATGGTTTGGTTCAGATGATTTTCCTCTTCAAACAGGTGAATTTTAGGTGAGCCACGAAAAAAACCTTCCTGCTTCCGATTATACTGGTTGGTTAATAGGGATCCTGAAATAATGGGTTATTATGATTTATGATCCCTATATAAGTGGGCAGTATCCCATCCCCTGTATAACCCAAACAACCAGGGTTTTTTTGATTGCTCAGGTGAACCAACTGTTTATCTTCCAGGCTGCTCCAACGATTTACCTGCTCCAATGGAAAAACTCTATACTTTGCCCCTCAAAAATCCAAGGTTGGTTAACAGGGTTGTAGATTTGGCCCTGAATCAAAGCCAAACCCTGGTTTCACCAATATTTAGATCCTTAGGTACCATCTGTGGCTTTGTTTCCGAAAATGTACAGGGGACAAATCTGCAACCTCGGTTAATAATGTCGGATGAAATTGTTTGGATAACTTCCCCATTAAATCCTCCAACTTTGGCATTTTCAGCAGTCCTTATGCAAGCGCTTCACATCTGCCTCTAGTGCAGCGTGTGCTGATTGCTTGGCTTGGACGTCAACCAACCTTGGTGTTTCAAGGAAAAACAAGAGGATGGTGAAGTTGGATGGATAAGAAATTATAGAAATCTCATTTAGACTCCCTACACATTCATTAGCATAATAACATGTAATGACATGATTCTTCAGCAATTTTTGAAGAGTACTTTCCATTTTTTGAAGGCAAAGTGACAAAAGCTTGTACAAACCAAATGTGACAAAAACAAGATTTCATACCAGTAAGACGAACTTGCAAGGATGCCCTCCACTGCCTATCCACAAACAATCAGAGTTGGAAGATTGTTTCCCTTTGCGTGTCCACGAGCAACCAAGCAGTGACGAGCTGTTTTCACTTGGCCAAGTTAATAGAAAATTGTGTGCCTAGAACCCATTTCTATAGATAAACACTAAATCTCTGCAGTAAACTATGTCTTTTTTTTTCCAACCATTTTTCTGAATTGACGAATTAAGGCCTATATTGGTTTCTTATACAACCCACCGAAACCCACTCACCGATAGTCTCTCCTGTTTTTCCCCCTAAAAAAAAGGGTATATTGAAGTCGATCCCGGATCCCCCATGCCCAGGAACAGTTTTCTACGTTCATCCTCCAACCAAAGGTGCTCTGGAAGTCTCCCTTCATCGCCTGCATGAAAACGAACTTCGGGTCACATATATCATGGGTCACACATACTCAAAACGTTTAAAATGCCAAGATTGAAATTCAAAACAAAAATGGGTTTGGTAAAATGACTAGTTGGTGGTTTCAACCCCTTTGAAAAATATAAGTCGAATTGGATCATTTCCCTAAGTAGGGATATAAATAACAAATATTTGAAACCACCACCTAGAGTTTGGAAAATGATGTTCTGGTTATGTTCAGGTTTCATATTACAGGGAAGCCTCTGAAGTCTTTGTGAAGGGCAACGAGTAGTAAATCTTAGTATTTGTGTCGACCAAATATCAACTATATACCCCTTTGTTTCCTTGAGGGAGTTGATTGCCCGGAAAAGGAAAACTAACATGATTCACCTGAAAATCACCCATTTTAAACGGAAAAAACCATCTTCCAAACCATGATTGTTTTTGGTTCCATGTTATATACATTTCAGGGTGAACCACGGGAATGTTTTTTCTTCATCCGCGGGGTCGAGTTCATCTCCTCCTTCACTCCTGTCTGTTTTTCGCTGGACCTTTCCAACTTGAAGCTTGGAAGAAAAACACTGAAGTATCTGAAGTTGACATTGCCAAACAAAAAAACATATTCCTCCCCCCCAAAACAGAAAAAAAAATATATATATATATACACATATTTGATTTTGGCAACAACTAATGAAACCGTGAATTGAACAAACACCACAAACAAAAAAATATCCAATAGCAGTTAAAACACTCACATGTGTTTTGTTCATAACTCAATTTCTTCTTTGGCAGCATCAGTCGGTCGCCGGCTTCTCGGGGGTGTGTTCAAATCCTCACACCTTTCAGCTCACCTAACTCACCTGGCTTACCTAACGACCGATCCATATGCTGATGAACGGGAATGAGGAAAACATATCATATATCCCCACCCAAGGTACTGTTGATGGTTCAGAAATCCCATTCCCAACCACCGTTTGGATGTATAAAACCCTGTAAATCATAGGATATCTACCATATCAACTGGTTAGCCGGATTTCTTCCATCAACAGTATGTTTGAGTTGATGATGTTCCATATATTTCCCGTGTAAGGTGGGATATGTGAGACATTTCCCTGGTATTCTTTATTGAGGTGCATTGAGGCGCCAAGAAGAAAGTTCTCCACAAAACACCATGGACGAAACCACCACCTAGACTGCATAGATTGGGATCTCCTCATTTAAACTATCACTCAAGGGGTGCTAAACAAGACATAAAATTCAACCAGTCATATCTATCTCTAGTTGGTGGTTTCAACCCATCTGAATAAAAAATAGTCAATTTGATTTGATGTCAGTTTGGATCATTTCCCCATGGAGCGGGGCGAAAATAAAAAATGTTTGAAACCACCACCTAGCTATCTTAGTTGCGGCGCAATATGTCCACTGTCTTTCTCTTTCCATCCAACGAAAAGCCACCCGGACCTGCCCGCTGTCTTTGATCTGGTCGTTGTCCAGTAGCAGTTGACCGCTGTCCAACCTTTTTTGTTGGCGAATATTCCAGTGGTTGGTGATTAGAGATCCATGTAGTGGTATATGGTTCTTTCTAGAAGTGCTCAGTACAGTATATTCACAAAAAAACAAAAAAACGTGGCATATCCCTATGGATCCAAGTACCTCCTAAGAAGATACGACTTGGGCCCCTTCCAAAAAAAAGGTACTCCCTTTCCGTGCCTTCCTAGCAGCGGATCCTTGGGAAATCATAGGGTATGATTCAGCTTCTCGCTCCGTAGCTCCCAACGGCCAATTTTCCAAGCAAAGGATACAGTTTTAAACACATAGGCTGTCTTGAGGTTTTGAAAATAAATGATGGGTACCTTGAATGTATCATTTCATTGATCCTTTCCTGTTTTCTTTTAAGATATGTATAGCTCCTACCTTACCGTGTGTAAGAAATCATTGGAAACAAAAACACCAAGTCTGCAAAATCTCCACGTTACATCTCTCCCGGACGAGCAGCAGATTGACATGGACTTGGCAACGAAGAGGGCCGCATGCAACGAAGAGTTCAGACCCTCACGGGTAAGACCCGGACGAAGCATGGAGGACGCATCTCCGGTTTGGGACAAAAAAATGGCGGGGACTCAGACTCTGACGATGTTGCCTTTGTTTTGGTATTTGTTTTTTTTTTTTCTTCTCTCTCTCTCTCTGTGTAAAGTATATTATACATATAAGTAATTTCTATATATATATATATAGACTTGTATCATTATATATACATATATATTATCACATCAAAAAAGCATTGGAATCATATGTATGCTGTACATTTATGACAACTTGTATTTTTTTAGGCTGACAGTAGATACTGCTATTTCTGTCGAGATTCATCACCAACCTCAAATTCATATCTATTCGCTCCAAAGCTAGAAAAAACTGAAATACTGTCATTCATGGGATAATGGATTTCCTACATGACCTAGAATTTTTTGTGTAGCGTCAACTGATACCACTAGAATTTGCTAAACAAATTAAACAAAAAATCAATAACCTTTTTGCTTCGTGAGATTTTTTGTTGTTGCCAGTTTTGTTGTGGGCCCTTCCAGTTCCCAACTTGAGCCCAAACACACCAATGCTCGCGGGCGTCTATGGTCGCGGCTTCAGCGAACGGTGAAGGGGTCGGAATCTCATTTGTGAAATTGGTAAATTGGTGATTGGGTGGAACCGTGGTAGTTTTTGTTGGTTAGCTGTTTTTTGGTTTCCGTTTGAAGTATAGAAATCTTCCAGAAGTACTTAGGTTGCTTCGTGTAAGGATTTGAAGGTCTGTTGATCAGTTTTCAGCAAGTACATCCACATGACACAAGATACCATTACTTCAAGACTCCTTTCGGGGGTTCCATATTAATTTTCCGTTGATATGGCAAATCTCCCCATTACAAAACAAGGCTTCATAATTACATCTCAGGTGGTTCAATCACCTCCAAATCTCAGTATGGATCGATGAATCCATTACCATTCTCAGCAGGTGCTTTTCGAGTTGAAACCAACCTTAAGAGGAAGATGATTTCTTGCAGCAGCATGGTATTTTTGTTCACAAACGGTTCATCATCTCTAAATATCAACTGAGCCACAACAAGACAGACCCTATATAACTTTCCATTGAATCCTGGCTGTGTAATAGGGATCCTGAAATAATGGTTTATTTGTAGTAACTGGGCAGTATAATAATCCCTTATATACCCTATAAAACAACCCGTTTTTTGTTCATTGCTCAACTGATTTCCAGGGGTTAGTTAACTCCGTAGGGAATGAAACCTTCACGCCATTCAGACCCTTTCCACAAGTTGCGCCCAGCTTGGCAACGCACCCCGCGGCGCCAAAGCCCGAGCGTCGGGTATAGCGAAGGAGCTGCATGGGTTCCGTGAAGGCTGAAACCTTAGCTATCAACAAACAGGTGCCATTATATTGCCAACCCAACCCATGGGACTGTTACATTGCCAACCCAACCCATGGGACTGAGGACCCCCAACCCAACCCATGGGACTGTCGTATTGTCAACCCAACCCATGGGACTGGTATTCTTTCCTACATTTTAAATGGGTATGCTATGGGTTATACGACCCAACCCAAACAATGCACTTTTAGACAAAAAGAATGGTGGTGGAAGTTCATGACCACCGTGTTTCAATGCACAGCTTTTTGTTTAAGAAATTGGAGATCCTAAATGTTCAACCTCCCCCCCCAACAAAAATAGAAATCTGTGAGGATATCTTTTGATAGGTATATTTGTCTGTACTAAGATGTAACATCTGCATGAAAATAGCTGCTATTGCTTGTGTTTTTACCCACCCCAAGAGTTACTGTATATCTTGAATCTACCCTTCCCCAACCCAGGATGCCAGCGGAAGTCGTGAAGGTTTTTTGCTACCCCAGGTTCAAGGGGCCATCACATCTCGACTCTACACTTCATCTGGTCAAAGTGGAACAATAAGTTCAACCAACCTAGGTAAACCCCTGAAAAAAAAACCGGGGAAGTGATCCCTTACGAAACCACCAACCACCAAATTTGGGAGGGGGTTGGGGGTTGGTTTTTCGGTCGGTGGGTTTGGTCGCGAGCTCAGCTCAGCTCATTTAAGATGAGACTTCATAGGCAAGGTACACTTGAAAGAGTAGCACCTGGTTGCATTGAAGCCGCTGCTGCTCGTGTATGGCTTGGTGATCCTGAAACAACATGCGCCGTTTTTGAGCATCCACCAACCACGAAACGAATGGAATGGGCAAAGAAGAAAGTTGGTACTTACCCCATGCAGGAAACGCAATCCAATAAAGAAACACAAATGTCTTTTATTAAGATGTTAGGGTCATCTTGTCCCTCAATGCTTGTTGCTTTCCTTGAGGTCCATCACCTACTACAGATTTTCCTGAATCCTTCCACAACTCATCCTGCCCCAAAGCAAGGAGCACCTCAACCCCCCCTCGGCCACCTGGATCCCCGGGTGCTGGGCGATCGCTGGACCGTTCTCGGCCGGCGCGCAAACGCTCCACGGGGACATCCTGGAAAAAAGAATGATCTGTAAGCCACAATTGGGGTGGGAGAAACACGTCATTTGTTGATAAAAAGGGGGTGATGTTACATATATCATATATATATATATATCTTTAATACATGATACACATATGATCTAAGATTAACTCATTATCTATCTTGTTGTTGGTATGTACATCTCTAAAAAAAAGGTGTCCTTAATATGATTTCCTTAAAATCATATACATATGCCTAGAATTGTGTATTATATGATCTGTTTACACATATATTTACTTTTACTATCCCTCCAAATACGTCTGTTAAACCTAAGAAAACAACAAGTATACAGTATACATTGAAACGATGCAAAATGAAGAATGATCTATAGAGACTACTGTACATGTTTACAATAGTTCTATTACAAACCCTAGAAATACTGCCAATGCATCACAAATTGCAAACAATATAAACGTAATATACATGAGGATTCGCAAAAAAAAAACTGCAATCCTTCCAGTGATCAGGTTTCAGCTGCAAAATGGGTCCTCGGATGATGATGATGATGATGATGATGGTGATGGTGATGATGATGATGATGATGATGATGATGATGATGATGATGATTCTAGTTGACAGTTGCTTGTAGAGTTCTCTTATATATCTTATATTATGTTGCGACTCATCCCCACCTAACAGCCAGCGAGAAAGCAACAATATCTTCGCTTTCAGTATAGAATTGTAGCTACTCTTCGTCATAATCATGTCTTCTCTATAAGTCCTTTAAAGAACATGTTCTCTAGTTGGTGGTTTCAACCCATCTGAACATATAAATCAAACTGGATCATGTCTCCCAAGTTTCGGGGTGAACATAAAACATGTTTGAAACGGCCGCCTAGAAATAGTGTTTTACCCAACCCAACCAATGGGTTTTGCCGTTTGACTACCTGAAAGATTGGGAGTCAACTGATTCTTTCCTCACATCTCCGTCAGAATCCTGTTTCACATCCAGGTTGTAGTTTCCAGCAGCTGTCATAGACAGCACCTGTCCAAAGTTGAAACACGAAAGGCGAGGGTCTGGGGCAAAGCTTCAGTCACTGGCAAGACAATCCCCTAGCATCCATGTATGGTATATTTGCCTACATTTGTATAACATAAAACATCCACTAAATGTAGGTAAATATACCATACAAGTACAGGGATGGTATGGGAATCTGATCATCATTTCTGATCTGAGTTCTCGAGTCCAAAAACTGCCATTAAAGTTAGGGATCCGAAGAATTTGAAGCCTGAAATTCTGCTGCCATGATCAGGTTTCGTTTGTGCCTTGTATAAGAAAACAATCAACCTTGTGAACTTATGAGAAGTGACCAGATTCAATTCATAGTCAAAATAAAAACCACCATACAGGGGAAAACCCTGAAATAAAATGAGACTGCATGTATCTAAGTCACCTTTTCTATGCAAGGTTAATGATTCCCGAGCGTGAATTCAGAGCCGTAAAACCTAAATAATAGGTTCCTTACTTCTACTCCAAGTTTGCTGAACAGGACCATACAAACACATTATATATATATACACATATATACACAACACTAATGACACTGTATATTACGTGTCTGCATATGTAATAATTATCTAGATTATCAAATCTTATAAAAGTCATTGCCAATCACCAAGCTTTTGAGATACCTCAATAGAGGTGGGTGAGAATCCCCCGACCGCAGAAAAATACAAACAAAGAGTAGTCACGCTCCTACCCTCATTTTACATGCTGGAAAATATGTGGAATCACGTGAAATTCAAATTGAAAGGACAATGAATTGGGATAATTGGCAATGAAATTCGTGTCGCTAACAACAAGGTTCATGTTTGTGATGTTTGTGATGGGTGTTGCAAGAATGCTTTGTGCTTTATCATTTCAACTCTGCTCTCTCTTTGACAAGTGACAAGAAATCCCATATCCAACTGCCAAATGCCAACTAAGGTAGTTTATCTGGTTATTTACAGGGCTTTCAAAAACATCCCAGGTGCTTTTCTCTCCGGATTTCTGAACCATCAACCACTATAACTTCCAAATAACTTCCAAACCTCTATCCTCACGTTTTGGGGTTTGTCAGTTCCCTCCCGGGTGTATTACCCTGTGGTTGTTCGAAGGTAACCCCGGGGGCCATATCCTGTGGAAGCCATCCCTCCATCCCTCCAGGGCTGACCTTGGCTGGGACCCATCGTCCTTGGCTTACTCCAAAATATTCCACCGCATCGCCCAGGTTAAAGACTGGACCTGCCACGCCGGCATGGAAGGTCGACCCATCCCATGGCAGGTTCAGCGCGGCCGGCCGATGTTTTTTTGGTTTTGGAAGGAAGTCGTGGGTTTTAGAGAAAAAACAAAGAAGGGACAGTGTGGTTTTCTTGGGTTTTTGGGATGGAAAGTTGTGGTTTCCTGCAATTATATTAGATTCTTTTGTATATTGAATATACATTAATTATTAGATTGCATATATCATATATGAACTATGTATACATAGTATATCATCCTATATTCTAGTATGCGTCTGGGTTTTGATGCTGTGGCGGGGAGGGCAACTGGTCATAAACATGACACATACAAGGACCTCGACCTCCACCTCGTCTTGGGAGTCTCCTTCCCATAGGATCTATGTATGGTATATTTACTAATATTCTACTTGGTGGTTATAACCCATCTGAAAAATTTTAGTCAAATTGGAAATCTTCCCCAAGTAGGGGTGAAAATAAAAAATATTCGAAACCACCACCGAGTATTTAGTTGAATTTTATGATTAATGCAGGTAAATATACCATACATGGATCCTATGGGCTTGATCTTGTTCGAATTTTTTGTTTTTGTTTTGCAGGTAAAACGGCAAACCTGCCTACCAGCTTTCATCTTACAAAATCAATGTGCTCAAATATGTGTATATGTATAAATATATACATATATATTTGTGAATAAACATATATCATTATATTCATATTTACATGTGTATACATATATATATATACATATATTTATGTATGCATGATATCTTATTACATTATAATAAATTGCAAATTACATATTCTATGTCCTGTATTGAAAATTCTATATTACAGAAATTGTACTACATATTGCCTTATTTAAAAAACCTTTTGCTTGAGAGCACCAAGCGAATACGTATGTATATATTGCACATTATCCAAAATATCTTAGCTATATCGTATATAAACTATAAATCATATATATATATATTACACAATACAAATATATAATAAACCTGGAAGTCTAAGACAATCAACAGAAACATCACCTGCAACTGTTACTTATGTTATTTATCAACGACGTTTACTGAAATATTAGTGTATGTTTTTATCTGAGAAAATAACATTCAAACAATAGTCGTTGAACTCCTAACTATTACTGTTTATATATATAGTTTACTTCAAAACCAGCAAAACCACCTCCTAACCCGAAATAACCGGAAACCCAACTAAGGTTACCTTCCGTTGTCCAAAATATCAGCAACCAACAAAATCACCAGCATTGTCCCCAATTTTAGCAGGGAAGAACCTGGGATTTTCTATGAGTTGGGCCGACCCGACACCAGGATCTCCCAGCTGCTCCCATTTCCCAAGGCCCACCTTTCACGTCTACAGCAGCCTATCGCTTCAGCTCGAGGTTTATGCCATGACAAAACATGACTCACGCTATTGCAACTCATCAGAGCCTCAATATGTCAATATGGCGACTTTTCGGAATACCCATTATTGAACATTGGAAAAACAACTTGTTACATCATGCTATTGCTTGATCAATAGGGATGCTTATACTGGTTTAAATTAGAATCCCAATATAACTATAGGTAGTGTTTCATCCCATATAACCCAACCAACCAAGGTCATGACTTTGAAAAATTGACTGTTTCAGTCATGGTTTGCGCTGCCAGGTTTTCTCGGCCTCTTTTTGACTTGTCTTCCTCATGTTTTCCGGTAGAACTCGAGGTTTGCCTTGGAGAATTGCTGAGTTCATGAGCTTTTTGAAAAAGCATGGAAGATGTGCGGAGACCTCAATATGATATAATATGATACAGTCACAGTGATTTCAAGATGTCACATGCGATGTGGACTGGTTTAGAGAAAAAATATAATTAATGATTAGCCATAATGCATCATACTGGTATGCAATTGACAGCCTGCCTAATGGAATCAATCAAATCGAGAATCATCTATCATAATCATAGGATTCTGAGATGATTTGTTTAAATCATTCTGGGATTCCATCACCAGTGTGATGCCACCCCAAAAAAAATTGGATGCGGCACTGTGGGTTTCGGGAACCTGTGGAACCTGTGTCTTCTTGCATGCCCAGCAACATGCCAAATCATAAGTGCCGTCTTCGTTGATCTTTAGGACCTGTAGGTTCTGTGCAGAAAATCAGCGGACCGTGCTCAAGATACGATCACCGCACACGGACACGAACACGAAGAATGATAAGAGCACTATCATTTTGTTGTTGTTGTTGTTGTTGTTGTTGTTGTTGTTGTCCGGTAGGACTTGGGTTTGTAGGATAGCCAGCCCTCCCGTGTTTGTAGTGGAAATTCCATCCTCGATGATTTGTACCATACCCAAGCTATCTATGGAATATGTGCCCTACATTTGGCTTAAATGTATGGTAACTGCATGGTAAATATTCCATACATGGTGCAAACAGTACATATATGGGACTTTTTACCTCCAACAGAAAACTGTTCTCATTTGGATTCCTGAACTTGCCTCTCATCAAGACACCAATCCATTCACTATCGCATCCGGATTTTTAGATCACCCTTCAAACCAATCTGGATTTTCATGGATTTTGGTTGATTCTAGAAAGTCTCTAAAAAAATGTTGAGTCAAATATCACCTTTTTTACCACTTGTGAACTTCTTTGAAAAAAACTCCAATGTCATTCTTCAGATTTCAATCATAGATTTCTTGGCTCAATTACCCACCTGCAACAAAACACGAAACCAGTGAACTATGAACCACCGGAGTGACCCTCAAAAGCTTGAACAAAAAATGCAGCTCCTGAATCCCACCAGCTCTCCCTTTGAGCTCCCCCTTTTGAAGCCTTGGTCGAAATCCAAAGACCTTTTGAGGCACCAAAATAGTCCACCACTTCACCCTCCTGCCACACAAAAAGCCATGGAACAAGCAGAACAAAAAGATCCAAAGCTTGGATTTTTGAGGGGCTGCCATGCCCATCGCTCTGGTAAATTTACCTATATGTACCATAAAATCATCCAAATGCTTGGATTTGCATAAGATGCTCGTAAAAAGTCAAAAAACTATTCACCCAAAGGATGGTTTGACGCTGATTTACCATGGTACAAAGTAAAAAATCCCCCGAAAAAAACAAATCCAAGAATGTATACCAAATGGGAAAGGATCGATGGCTAGCAACTCCCATTAGTCTTGGTTAATCATGACCCCTTACAAACCGCCAGCAAAATTGTCGGTGGCTAGCCATCTACTGTAATGTTAACATCAGATTAGTGATAAAGTTGCGCAACCCGCAGTTTGGATTAATAACCCCCCCGTGAATTAGGTAAATATACCAGGGTAAAGAATCAAATCACCCAACCAGTCACCAAGCAGTCACCGTGTGGCACCTCGTAGTCTGCAGGTGGTTTGGAAGGCAACCGGATCTTGCTGGTGGGCACTTCTGACCTCAAAAAACCACCAGCTGCGATTTCGCAGGTGTGCCTAAAGTTCTTGTGGGTGAGTGCTGTCACCTCAACAAAAACATGACATGAAATATATATTATTTTATGTTATGTGTGTATACTTCAGTGTATATGTAGTATGTTTTCTAAATATCTATCTACAGTACAATTTTGCAAATGACGATACAAAACAGATAAAACTCAGTGATGTTTGGGATTGTCTTGACAATTTTGTGATGAGAGATCCGATCTCAGATCCAAAGCTCCATGGATACAGAATGATTCAAGTACTTCCCATCGAATCCTACGACAACATACGAAAACCACCAGATTTGTTCATCTGGAAATGTTCATCAAAACTGTTGGACTAAACTTAAACATCAAACATCTATTTTGATCATCTGGAAATGTGCATCCCATTTTTGTACATGTTTGTTGGAAGAGAGTCATACTGAGATAGTGCCGTCCTTGGGGGTTGGTCTTCCCGGCTTCTCAAACAATTCCAGGTACCTGAATATACCCTCCAGGGGATTAACATATCCCCCAAAAATGGGATTTTGAAGATGATTTTCCTTTTCCCCAGGTGGGATATGTTAATTCCCTAGAGGGTACCTCACTTCTTCCAGTCACTCGTAAAAGTTGATAATGTTGATAGCAGGATTTTTTTCGAAATCAGGCTTTAGTCGTCCCTTTTTTTTGGAAGGAATTCTTATAGGTCATGATGTGCCATGATGGGTCCCTCCATGGATTGTGGAAAAACGGGTTCAATTGGTTGTAGCTGTAACTTGGGTGTAGCCCCACCACCAAGATTGTTACATGTTTAGGCTCGGGGATCCCTCCCTATTAAAGCTTCGGAGGTGGCCACTGCTACTGGGAGGAGGCCATTCTCCAGGCACCCGACTTGCAATCCAGATTGAAGTTGCCCGTGGACAAAACGCCCAGGACACGAGCAGGAATCCATCTGTTGAGCGGAACTCGCCCACCAAGTTGAGTTCAACACTTTGTTTTAACAAAGGGCAAAGGGCAAATCATACATCTGCCAGATTGTGTGTGTGCGTGTCATTCATTCCAAAAATGAACATTGACTTCTAATCACTCATTTTCATGGCGTGAAAGGGTAGCAGATTGAAAGGTAGCTGACCTTAAAAGCCTTTGATGACGTGTCGATGGGTTCAAATTTTGCCAGTACTGCTTTGGGGATTCAGGGTCATGTCATTTTCCAGGGACAAAACCAGGATACTTGAAAACCATGTTCTGATTTCAAGAAATACATCAGAGAAATCCAGACTAATAAAATAAGTAGCTCTAGTAGAGATGCTGTCACTGTGTTTCAAGTGTTTCAGCACCACCACCGGTGATCCAATAAAAACTCCAACATCAGAACCTGCATTGTGAGCCACTGAAGTATTCCACCTCGGGTTTCGGCTTCAACAACAAAAGTCTCACTCTTCAAAACTACTCGATTGAAAACGGTCGACCTGTTTGACAAAAGATCCCCCTCAGCTTCTGACACGGTCACCTTCCTTGTATGGGGCAAGCATACCTGTACCTCAAAATTCAAGGTTCCAACTTGTGGCAGAAACACATGGGAGGAGTTCCATGGGAATGGGCAAAAAACTTCAGTTACAGTAGCTGAGCAGCCACCTACCGCAATTTCAGAAAATCTCATCCATTCATCCTTCCCATGGAAATCTTGACTGGATAGTAGGGGGACTCCCGATCCATGATCCAAACTACGGGGCTTTTCGTCGGTAGATTTGCGGAAAAATCATTGGACGTCCTGCACACCTACCAGCATCTTCCAAAGGGTGCTGTTTGAAATGTAAGGGATGGTGTAACACGGCACCCCTTATCATCCATTTGGCACCCCGAAAGGAAGATCCAGGTACTGTATATACATAGATTGTTTGAAAATCTTTCCAAAAGCAATTCTGCAGGACCACATTTGATGTCATTTGAGCAGTGCAAAAAAAACCCTTGGAATCATTCCAATCTCTTGTAAAAAAGCCCCATATATATATATAGAAATGGTGGTTGCAATAACTTTCTGAAAGGTGCTAAAATGCACCTACAAAAAACAGTGGTTTTCACTGATCACTGCAACAAATCTCAGCAGATCCTCGGATTCTTCAGCCATATCGCCGATGAGGTCGGATAGAAGCATATCGACCAAGCACTGAAGCGATAATTTTGACCCTATGATCTCCTGATCTCCTATCTGAAAGTCAACCACCGACCTGACAAAAGTAAAATTCACCAGAATCTATGGAAATCTCATCGAAAATAACACAGAACAAAAATCACCACTGTTTTGGGGTGGTAAAAACAAATCTATCTATTCATTAGCCAGCCATCCGTGTTGCGGCTAAAAAGGATGCAATCCATCCATCCAGTTTTGAATATTTCAGAAACCCTAAAAATCCAGGTATTCCCCCCCTATAGTCGGACACCCAGCAGTCGTTCCCTTCGGCTTCAACACCCGGATCCAACACCATCATTTTCAATTGGGGGCTTTCCCCAGTTTGGTAGATGAGTTTTTCCGGATTTTTTTATTGGGTGACTTGACTTTAGGTCGTTCCAGTCGTTAATTGTTGTCCGGGGGTTTCCCAACAATGCGCCGATTCGTTTTCTGAGCATTCCAACTAGCTGGGGAACTCGCCCGTGAGCTCAATTGAGACTGTCACAGTTTCATGGGAATCTAAGGTACACCCCAAAAAATAAGGCCTTATTAATGGACTATTAACCATTGGTTTCCCTTAATAAGGCCTTATTGGGGCCTTATTTCTTTGGGGGGGGTAGCTTTGGGGGGGGGGGGGTTACCTTAGGTTCACATGACAGTTGAAGGGGTCAAAATTGGCATTCTGGAGAAGGTGTTCCTACTGTTGATGCTTCAGAAATCCTGCTAATTTATATTTGGTAAAATGAAACCCTAGGACCCTAGGAAACATGGGGATATTCTCCATTCTCCAACTGGTGCAGGATTCCTGAACCATCAACAGTAGTTAGATACGTGAAAGAAAACCAACAGGAAATAAGAAAAATAGAGTAAAAAGCCAAAACAACACAAACAAAAACTCCGCAAAATGACTGAAATGTTTGTCTGCATCTACAGTAGCTCTTATGACCGGGAACTCATCATATTTCATATCCCATCTACCAATCAAATCTTATCTTCATCAAAGGAGGACATCTTCGAACTGCAAACCCAACTTCACTTTTTTGGTCTCCCTGCAAAAAGTATATATAGAATGTCTGCAAGGCAAAAATGGCTGTGCATTGCATGCATCAATTGAGACTTGGGAAATCTTAATAACCACGTTTAAGATCCCATCAGCTAAAGTTGAACCTAACATAATATGGAAAAAGCACATTCAACCATTTCAAAACTGACATGTTACTATTGGGACTAAATTTCATCTCAAAATTCCTACTTGGGGTGGGGGCTAGTTATTTAGGAACACTGTTCCCAAATCAAACACAAAAAAAAACATCAGAAACTGATTGGCTCCCGCGAGTTGGTCAAACCCAAACCTGTGTGGAACAGGGCACAGTTTGTAAGGGTTTTTATAACAAAAAAGGCAACAGTGAACATCAAAAATGTTTAAAAAATGGTTGGAAGCTTTTTTTATTGGAGTCTTTTCTCCACACACTATTGCATGATGTTGATGAAAAGTGTCTGAACGTTCCCCCAGCAACAAGCTTGATATTCAATCATCTTTAATGGCTATGATTGTCACATTGACATTGGAAGTGACATGGTGGATTCAAGAAAGCTGGCAAACCACCAATAAATCACTTGGGATCCAGTGTCCAAATTCAGGGAGGAAGATTCAACCGTTTTAACCCCGCAGAATCGCTCCTTAAAACAACCAGGTGATCCCACTGATGCCCTCACCATCTCATCACCATGCCAGGTCATCCCAGGTCACCCCATGATCAATGGAGAATATTATCCAACCATGGGACAAATCATCCTCCATATGGGGGTTTCCTAAAATGGTGGTACCCAACAACCATGGGTTTTCCTACTAAAAATGATCATTTTGGGGTGTTTTTGGGGTACCACCATTTAAGGAAACACCCATATGTCATGCTTCACCCCACTGTTCCAAAAAACCACTGCTGTGAGCCGTTATGCCTGAAAATCAAAAACAAGACCTCTTGTTTCTGCCAAAATCTACAAGTCACCTTGGGGGTCGGTTTTAATGAGGGGTACATATCCCATACGCTCTTTTTGTATGGAATATTTACCTACATTTATCATAGGTTTTTTCGCCAAATGTAGGCAAAAATATTCCAGTCCCATGGAGCATCTGGGTATTATTTGAACACTGGCCATATCTGGTACACGCTGCCCCACACAACCCAGAGAGGCATGGCCGCCTTCACTTTCCGCACTTTCTCAGGCATGACGCCGGGTTTGCAATCCAAATCGTAGGTACCGTTGCTGTTCCTCTTCAGCACCTGGGGCCGTTTGATGACAGTTTTAAGGCCAACAATCAGCCAACTTGCATTTGCTCCAAGGTGGTTGGGAAAAAAAACATATATATATATATTCCCCAAATGGTGGTTCAATCAATCTTGATTTCCTATAAGTTGAAAGTCAAAAAACACCTTAAACAAACACAAGCAAATCATATATTAAGGTCAGAGTTCTCAAAGGTGAATCGGTGAAAAGCGAAGGTTGAAAGTATCATCACTGATTCCCATGGGAACCCAAAACCTTCATTTTTAGGGGTTATAACCCAAATATTGGGGGTTTAAAACCTTCATGTTTCATGGTTTTGGGGTCCAAAGGTCTATCAAATCTACTTGTTTTGTTCGAATCACCGCATCTTATCATACTCATCATAGACATGATGATCTATCCGGGATCTATCCCGGTATGTATAACATAAATATTTCAGCCACCCTCGATTGTGTGGTCATTGAATAGGAGAAAGTAAATGGATTTCTCCAAACCTAAACCACATTTGATGTTTGACAATCATTTTATGCTGGCATTAATATAAAATTTTAGTACCCTCCCTAAAACTAAGATATCCCCTGAAAAAATGGTGCTTTCCCTCTCGGAAAAGATCGTCTACCAGTCTACCATCAACGTGCAGGGTGTTTTGCTGAAATCTTATGGCCATTGATATTTTTCTCTGTATCCAAATCCTTCGGGTATTCTTTGTTTTCTCATGTTTGCTTGCTATCTTCATGTCCCCGCCCCCCCCCAAAAAAAAAGGGTGGTAAGGCTTACCTTTCCCGTTCGACCGTTCCCGTGGGGGGCATGATTTTCGTCATATTCAGACAGATGATGGAGCAAGGGATGTTTTTCATCACCGAAAAGCAAGGTTACATTGAGGTTCCATGAAACCATTCTCAGTTTTGGTGAGCCAGGATCCCTAAATCATCCGGGATGAAAAAAAGTGCCCCCTCAAGTGGTCGGTGATGGAACTTCAGGTTTTCCCCCCACCTTGGCTGGAATCCAACGTTGCATCTTGGCACCAAAATATTCCACGCTTTCACCGGCATCCAAAAGGGTGGGCCTTGGTGGGCCGCGAAAGATGTGAAAAAGACATGTAAATAAATAGAAACACCATAATGGATATGCTAATGTTACACTAACATCCATGTAGTGCATAATATACAGATCATGTGAATCATATGAATATTCATAATGATAATAATCTATACATAATATAATATAATACATTTATATTCTACGCCTACATGGTACTGATAGAAATCCCTACTGAAATAACGGTCAAGTCTTCTAGCGATCTAAATCAACGAGAGAACTCTGTCACCAACACTCTTGTAATTTGAGGGAACTTACGATATAATCAAGAATATCAAACACGGTGTGACCATATAGTTTGTATCCCATAGGATTCATGTAAATATTTGCTTACCTCATCTTACATGAAATGTTTGATGTTGATGTTTTTTGTAAATGTAGCTATTCATACCCCAGTCACATGAAACCTGTAGGACCTATAGGATTATAGGATTGAATTTTTGATCAATTTTGCATAGTCAAACGCCAGTGGATTCTTTCAGTACTGGTACATCTGGTACCTTCTTCGAAATGATGAATCTCGCCTTTCCCTTGATAGAATCTTGATTACAGATAGATGATGATGATTCCAACATATTCCAGCATTACCCTGGACACATCCCAGTGTGTAGTCAGTTGGGAAAAACGGCACCATTTTGTACTCAACCTCAATGAAAGCACCCAGAGATTCAAAAGATGGCAAAAGTACCACATCCGGCCCAGATTTTATAACCAGCAAAAGCCTATATCTATATTCCATAGGATCCACGGAACTCGTCTATTTACCTACATTTGGTTGATTTTGTATGGTTTTCATGTAGGTAAATAGACCATGCACGGATGGGTAACGGTATATGTCATATGTCCATACCTTTCATCTGCAGAGCCCACCCAAAGCTTCTCCATTTTTTGGGATCCGGTAATATCAGGGCCCAAAAAAATATCTACAGCCCAACTGGAAAGATTTGAGATGTAGCAAAGGTAGCTACCTACAAGCAACAAACTCACGAATTTCCCATGGTCTGAGGTCATCTGACAATCTCTCCGAAGTTTTCAATGCTGGACGTACGCTGTCCAACGACACCTTGGTGGGACAGTTATCTTGCAACCGGTCAACTGCTTACTGGAATCCACCGATTTTTTTGTTGGACCGAAAAAAAAGCAAGGGACGCGGGAGCCTTCAAACATGACCAAATCCATGTCTTCATTTTGCAATTAGACAGCGTATGATAATGGCAAATGCGTGCTTTGGGGCCCGGTGGTTTGGGATTCGAACCGGGGTACCCATAACAATCCCTTTCATAAGGGAATCCCAAAAAACAAACCACCAACTTCCATTAGTTGATAGTCGGTGGTGTCAACCCATCTGAAAAACATTAGTCAAATTTCATCATTTCCCCATTTGTTGGAGCTTAAAACAAAAAAGGCAATCGATTTTGATATTTGTTGGAAATGAGAGCTTGATTCTCAATTCTTGGGGTAAAAAAACACCCCAAAAGCATCTCTAATCTAATTGATTGTAAAGATGTGCCGAGCAAAACCTATACTTGGAGGATCATCCCTGGTTAGTAAGTGGTTAATAACCATGGTGATCGTAAGTCCCCTAGGGATCCGGTTGTGGGACCCCTTCCAAATGGCCGTTCCATGGCGTATAAATGGGGTGATCCTAAGCACTTACGTCCGTCCTAGGATGATCCTCCAAGTAGCATAGATACCCTCAGCCCCAAATCATCGCTCCCTTCTGGGACCGCACCACCTAGATTCAATCATATACCCATACCATCCATGGAACTGGCAAAGTTACCTACATTAATGGTTGATTTTGATGGTAAATGTATGTATATATATATATATCTTAGTAAATGCTGGTGATCTTACAACTATGTCATCACGAAGTTGATCATGAAATTGGGGATTTCTCAGCTATGATTTTAGCAACTTTTGCGGCTCTTTCGGAATTCCTCTGCGATAAATGGATACACAGCTGAAGTTTCCAAAGTTCCAGTTTCATCCCGTTGAAGAATTTTGATTGCACCCCAAAAGAAATTCATGAAGATCTTTGAGATTCTGAATTCTACTGCAGTCCTTCGAAAAATAAAAATAAAGTCACGCCACTGATGTAAAAAAGAAAAATAATATAAAGTCACGCCACTGATGTAAAAAAAAACATGCTCACAACTTCTGGTCATGGTGACCTCTTTTTTAGCTAGTTGTTGGTTTCAACCCATTTGAAAAATATTAGTCACATTGGATCATTTCCCCAAGGATCGGGGTGAAAATTAAAAACTATTTGAGTTGCCAACCATCCACTTCGGGTTGGAGACATGATCAATTTTCGTGACCCGTTGGCAACGGTGACCAATCATGATGCACAAGTTGGACCAACAGCGAAAGACCAAGGTACATCGAGCTTGCAATCTAAATCCATCCGACCTTTCGCCTTCAGCCTCAGCAGTTGAAGGTGCCAACGGGCGGTTCACCACCTAAAAACCAGGTGATTCAACATAAAAACCATCTAAAAAAAGTAGGTTTTGGGGGGCCATGAATACACTATATAGTTGGTGGTTTCCAAAAAAGATTTGTCGATGACTATAATTAATTGGTCATCTTCTCTAAATAGATAAGAATGATTCATCAACATAATTCACCAAGCATCTAGTTGGTGGTTTCAACCCATTTGAAAAACATTAGTCAAATTGGAAACCTTCCCCTAGTAAGGGTGAATATAAAAAATGTTTGAAACCACCAACTAGATCCTTGTTTGGCCCCCTTTTTGTGTGAGTGAGTCGCGCGCCCTCAAGGGCCATGAAGGTCGCAGGTTTGGTTATCCAAAGGATGTCGCATTCCCTACGCCAATGGCGCCATATCCCATGACGGGTACATGGGACGAACGGTATGTTTACCTACAAGAATGGTTGGATTTTTATGGGAAAAATGATGTGTATTTAAAAATATACGTAACAGTCCCATGGATCCTGTGGGTTTTATGGGGAATTTCTATGTTTTTTTTTTGCGCTGAAAATTTCTGGTTGTTGTGTTCGAATGTTGGGTGAACTTTCTGGTTCATCGGCTACCACCAGATGCTACGAAAGGAGAGCCCGAGATGTGAACCTAAAGAATGTGACTAATAGTAAACCAGTTGAGCTTGGTGATGTATCCCATCATTTACCTAAAGGGTTTGATACATCCCATGTGGTGCAGGATTGTGATTTCTTCCATCAACAGTACGGACTATTTATGACAAATCCTTCGATTCCCTTCGATCCCATATACCCCTACGCTCCATGTATGGAATATTTACCTACATTTATCATAGGTTTTTTCGCCAAATGTAGGAAAATATTGCATATACATGGAGCATCTGGGATATGATTTCCAAAACTTGTTTTCCACATTCAAAACCTCCACATCGAAAAATTCCCAGTCCAACAACTGGCTACTCCGACGACGTCACTCGAGCAGAGATCCAGGCGGCCTTGAGATTCATGATTGCGAGGCGTTTTTGTTGCTGATTTCATTCAGCTCCAAACAGTTTACCCCCCCCCTCCCCCGAAAACTAAGGTTTTCGCCCCTGAAAAATGATGCTTGAAAAACGTTTGCCTTTATAAAAGTCTAGTTTTAAGGGGATATGGAGTGGTGTCATCCCGTCTGAAAAGCCGTAAATCAACGCATCAAGGTTTCAGCATGTTTTTTCTTTCCGTGGCTCATATGGTCAACAAAAAACACTCTAAAGACCAAGCCCGAAGGCTGCAAATCACCATCTATCTGATTATCTTTTATGCTACAAATCTGGCAAAAGATCACAGTAAACAAACGAAATGCTCGGTATGTTTCCCAGATGGTGATTGAACCCAATTGAAAAATATGACATGTATATAATTAAATTGCATCATGTCCTCAGCGTTTTCATGGGCTGAAAAAAGGATGAAGGCCGTGGACATTTTCTCCCATGGATTTTCAGCAGCCCCAATCTACTACAAATGATCGATGACCACCAACTAGCAGCAAGTCATACCTCCTGAGTTTTGGTGTTTTAGGTTTCATAGTGCCCATGACACATCTGATGGCTTCTAAGCATTTTGTTCATAGTGCCCATGACTCATCTGATGGCTTCTATAAATCTTGTTCTTGAGGCTTGAGAATTTAACACTGTCCTGAAAAAGGCCGACCCAAACAAAGGAAGTGGTTTCAACTCATCTGAAGAATATTAGTCAAATTGGATCATTTCCCCAAGTAGGGGATGAACAATTGGAAAAAAAAATGAGTTGCCACCACCTAGCTTCATTACAGGGGTCATTATATTACCACCCCAAACAATGCACTATTAATGGGAAATCCATCAAATTGACCATACATTTGCATTGTTTGATCCCCCCCAAATAGGTAATTTAATGATCCCTGACCTAGCTTCATTACAAACACCTTTTGTTAGAAACACATTGTTCTCCACTTCTCTTTCACCCCTCAAGCTGAGGGCTTAGCGCAATTATGTCCGCGATATCCAGGTGCACAAGAAACAACAAATCCAAACAGTTCCTAAGAGAATAAAGGGGTTTGAGATTTTTCAACTGCTAGATATAAAATGTGCAAAAGACCTAATACATGTCTATATAAATATATACTGTAAATATATTTGGAAAATCTTATCTCCATTCAAAATGTTCACTATCTTTGGGATTTGTTGGGTAATCTATTCGGTTCATTTCAGGGTGTAATCAAATCGATCGTGTTTTTGAGACGTTCGCCTGACTTGAGCTGTAGTACTCCACGACATCTCCTGTAGCTCGTGGCAGATTCACCACTGCTGCTACTTGGAGGATAGGCTCCCATGACTCCATGAATTGTAAGTGCCCTTGAAACCCCAAAACCAATGAACAAATGAAGGCTTTAAACTTTAAACCCCCAATATATGAGTTATAACCCCTAAAAATCAAGGTTTTGGGTTCCCACGGTGGTTAATAAACATGGTGATCGGTTTCGTCCCCTGAGGATCCGTTGTTAAACACCCCTTCCAAATGGCGGAACTGACTCCATGGCTTTGTACATAGGGGTGATCCGATTACCACTTACGTCCATCCTGGGAGCCCATCCTCCAAGTACCTCTGTTACCTATGTTTCAGGGGGCACTCCTTAGAAATCCTTTTTACAAAACCGGAATCCATGTTTGGCTGCCATTTTTGGCTACTTGGTGGTTTCAAGCCAGTTGAAAAATATTACAGTAGTCAAAATGGGAATCTTTCCCACATAGGGATGAAAATAAAAAATGGTGGAAACCACCACCTAGGTCTAGAAGCGTAGCATCATTATCGGTCAAGAAAAGGCTGTTGACGCTGTTGAGTGCCATGTGTTTCTCTTAACTTATCAACTTGTCTAACAGATCCGAATTCCTGGTCCCGACAGTATGCCTTACCCATGACGAATCCATGGGACGAGTACAGGTGATCGATATACCAAGCAGGATGCATGGATCCGATGAGTGTCAACATTAGAGCAGTATAGTCAATATCATTCAATCCTGGCAATTCTTTGTGCCCTTTTTGGGATGGTTAAGTGACCCTTTTGAATGGTTGTTGGTGACCTCCAACTGGGGGATGAAAAGGTCACTTTGAATCACCTGGAAATCAATCTTTGGATAGTTTCCCCAGCTTTGATATCCCATCACATTTCACTCCCATGACCGATGACCCCCTGCCTATCGCAAAGCCATGCCTAGGTGCCCATGGCAGTGTTTTTAAATACTGGATGTATGGAGCCGTGCCGTACTGTTGATGGTTCAGAAATCCGGCTAACCAGTTGAGATATGTAGTTTATCCCATGATTTACAAGGGTTCTACACATCCCACGTGGTTGGGAAGAGGATTTATGAACCATCAACAGTATGTCATGCATGTGTTTTAAAGGTGTCCTGTGTACGCCGAATCGAAGCGTCGGATGTTCAGTGAAATGTTCAGCCAATCTTTTACACCATGATTTCAAACAAAAAAGCATCTCACAAACAAATGCTTGAAAGCTGATTATCTTTCAAACCATCAGTTGCCAAACAAAAGCTGGCAACAGAACCGTTACAATCTGGTGAACTATGTAACATAGCAACGGGGATTTTCCACCGTTTTTTCCGATGAATTCCCGGAGTTGAAATGCGGGATTTTTCCAGCCAGCTATGTATACGTAGCAGGAGGAAAACGAAGCACTCCACACACCACGGAGGCCCATTACCCTCTGGTAAACTAACATAGCAATGGGAAATCCACCATTTGAAGATGTATCTCCTATCAAAAATGGTGGTTTTCCATTGCTATGTTAGCTTACCGGAGGGTAACAAACAGAAAACATCTCTCTTAGTTTTGCTGGAATTCCTGATTGGGAAGAAAAAAAATCAACTATGGCCCTACTCTATACAGGCTAATTTCATGGTGATCAGTGATTATTCATGAATCCCTATCAGGTAGAAAACAAAAAAAACATCACAAAAAAACATCGAGTTCTTCTCACACGTCCAAGCTTCGAAGATGGCCATCGGACTTGAGTTGCCAACACCTCAGGATCAAATCCGATCTGCCATAAAGGTTGATATGATGGATCATGGCCGTTTTAACGGGGCCGCCCCTAGAAACATGGCCGGCCTTATCAAGGGACAAGCAGGTGGCTGAAGCCCTTATTTCTGATGGGGTAGTTTTGATGGGGGTAGCCAGGAGGGCCATGAATGGGACGCACCAAGGCTAAAGAAAAGAATTACGAATCATGAACCATGAATGATGTGAAAAAACATGCAGAAAATGCAAGGATGCATTTAAAAACCACATCCGGAGAGCTTTGACTTTTTCTTGACTCAAACAAAAAAGTTGTCAACGGTGATGAGGTGATGATATTGTCCAAAATTAGACTTTGCGGATTTGAACAAACTTCAAAAATAAAATCCCTGAATCAACCCACCCTGAAATTAAACCCACCAGTGTTTGGGGGTTTCTGACCGTCATTCATCGAAAAAAACGCCCCCAAACCTTGGCAAACCCACATGCAACTCACATGAGCTCCCCGAGAGGTCTGAGTCCCAAAATGGGAATCCCCACGTCTTGCTTGCAATCCAAATCCAATCTCCCATCCCTGCGTTGAAGCCTTTTTTGTTTTCGGTTGGTTCGGAAAGGACAAAAGCTGCTTCCAGCGGTCTGAGGGGAAGCTCTTCACAAATGCTGAAGTTATTTTTATTTGAAAAAAAAAACTTTCCAAAAATGTTCTATCATTTGTTTGATGAAGTTTGTAATCACAGAAAACGACTCCATAAGGTCGCGACGGGCAGTAGCCCCGGAATACAGAAGCATCATCGAATTTGTTTTATCAGTTTGATTTGCATCTAGAAAAACGAGAACCAACAACACCAAATTCTACACCCCACAGTGGCAAAAAAATGGCAAACATTTAAAATTTACATTCCTTGAACAAGTCCAAAATTCTTCAGACTTCCAACAAAAATCAAAAGAACACACAACGGTTGGAAAATAAGAAAAGACCTCCCTTCTCTGCCATTCGCCAAGATACAAGACCTTTGCTGGGATCCACTTCCCCTCACAGCTTGGGGAACATTCAACACGGATACCCCAAAAATGATGCCGGCCTGCAAGTTGACAGCTCGGTTTTTAATTGAAGTATGGTTTGTATGCAAACGATCCCATTCGTCAATTTCTACATAGTTTTTTCCATGAAGAATGCATTTGATAGGAATATGTTTCAACAGGATATCAAATTGCTCTTATCAGAAAGACACAACTGCATTCTGTCCATCATCTCAAAACACTCCGACGGTAAGCTGACATACAAATGATGAAGAGAAATCTCAAAATCCTGCAGGTGTTGTGATAGTATGTGATAGTTAAAAAAACATTACATACCAGCACCACCTAAGAGGTGCCAATATGACCCTAAGGGGTGGTGAATGGGCACCCCTTACCATTCATTTAGCACCCCTTAGGTGTTCCAGGTATACTCTAATCATTTTAAAAACATTAGCAGTTCATTGGCACCAACTTCAACTGGTCCAACCTTCTATCAACAGTAGATTTGGAACATCCACCAATGTCTGCCGGATTGCGGATTGATGGAGTTTTGAAAGGTGATGTGAACAAAAAAAACGCCATGAATCAATCCGTTGTTCAACAGCGGATTCATACCAAAGTCCCATTTCAGAAAAGGACAAACAGTTTAAACATGTAAAGATTTGTCAACTTCCTTCGGCAACTAAAAAGAAAGGTCTATGAGTTCAACAAACGTGGAAATCGCTGAAAAAAAACACATCGAATCGGGGAAATCTCTCATTGTGGAGGGTCAAATGTCATCTTCATTGGTCCCGAAGGCTCCGAAAAAGAGAAAAACACGTGGAAAGTTTTTGGGGGAAATTCATCTCTAAACAAAATGTCTTGCTTGATAAATGAAACATCTTGCTGAAAAAACAACACTAAAATCATTGCTTGTTTGGGTCATATATGTTATATTGCTTCACTATGAAATTGCAACCCTGTCTAGGAAAAACGTATTATTGATTCTGTAAATGCTGATGTTTTGGCACAACCCTGGCACCGAGACGAGATCTGTGGGTTCGCCTGGCTACCACTGAAGTATTCAACTTCGTCGCCTCAGGAAAGGAAGAAATTGTGGAATAGAAATAAGTACCCTAGTCAGATGATGATGGTTGGGGTGTATATATAATCACCGAAACGAAACGAAAGGTATTTAGGTCCCATGACCATTCTCAGTTTCGATGAGCCAGGATCCTTAGGGTAGTAGTAGTAGTAGTAGTAGTAGTAGTAGTAGTAGTAGAAGTAGTAGTAGTAGTAGAAGTAGTAGTAGTAGTAGTAGTAGAAGTAGTAGTAGTAGTAGTAGTAGTTTCTTTTGTAGATAGGGTAATTTCAAGCAATTACAAGTCCGGATGTTTTAAACATGTGTGCGCGAAAATGGTTTTGTTGCACTTGTATAGCTAAGTAACAGCAGATTGCTGTTGAAAAAACAAAACCAACGTTGGCTGATTTTTCAGTGTCTGGGAGGCTGGCCTGTATTGAAGCTGGAGTTTCCCTCCTCGCATTTTAGGTCAAGCCAAGGCAGTGAAGACAAGAATCAGTGGATGGACCATTGACACAACAGTGAAAACACCCCCCGAGTCAACTAACGAATGTTCCGTATTTATAGGGACGAAATTTCAGTAGGGAAATACATCTGAAAGCATCTGAACCAACCAACCATTGGTCAATTTCAGGGTCGACATTCGTTAGTTTTCCAGGGGAACCCTGAAACATTTTGAACAGCTGGAACCTAAAAAAATTACCTCCACGACTGGAACATGTTCAACATGTGGGTCCACACCTGGACCTTCCCTAAAGGGTGATGCTTTCACGAAAGGTGTGGTGATTCACCATCTGTTACTTGGCACCACTTGGAAGGTGGAGTTTTTCCTTATCAACTCCTGAGTGATGAAAAAGTCAGGAGTGAATGAAATGACAAGAACATCTATGATTTTCATAGCGCTATCTTAGATTCCCGAAATCCAGTTTTTGTTTGATTGGTTGACCTGAGTCACGTGTTCAAAACACCTTCATGACATCCTGGTTGGTGAAATAGGCATCTTTCCATTGGTTTCTTTTAATTTCAAATATAATCATAATTATCAACTAGTTCTCTTGTACATTGAAATTTCAGATACAAATATCAGAAAAAATCTCAGGTAGTTCCCTGTAAATTTTGACCATTTTCCATGTGCAATCAAGCTCCCCGAGCTTTCAATTACTGCTCATCTGAGCCCCCAAACATCTCATGAGGTTCGGCTTTTTAGGGAACCCCAAACACCGGATCCTCACAACTAAATATTTGGAGGATTTTGGATTCGGATGTCTAGGGTTCTATACTTTTCATGAGAAAATCCTGGTTGTTTCATAAGAATCCTTTTAACTTATCTCATGGTTTATGAAATAATCCCCGGCACAATCCTTATAAACTTATAAACCCCCATATACCCTAAACAAAGGTAATATACCCTAAATGCTGGTTATATTCCTTATATACCCTATGTACCCAGTGATATATATAATCCCTTTTTAATGGTTTCTGTATATACCCTTAACAACCAGGCTCATCTACAAACGAGAAAGATCGTCCAACCTGTACTGGGCGCATCCGATCTATAACCACCTTGGTCTGACAAGCTCAGCATTTAGGGCTTGACGCAGCGTGAAGTTGCTGGTACATGATGGGTATATATATATACCTGCGTCTCATGTGTCCTTCCTTTTTGAGGGTCACTTTTCAAATCCAACCCTGCGTTTGATAGACAGGTTTTTAGCACTCGGGGCGTGTTTTGCAAAAGACCTTGTTTTGAATCATTGAGATTTTCATCACTGTTTTCTGGTGCCTTTGAGGCTCATTTGAGGTATGTTTTGATAGATTTGTTATCCAACAATGATGCTTTAATCTTACATGTCATCGGCCAAATGGCTATCGTAATAACATTTCCCCAAGGGAAAGGATTGCCATACCCCAGGAAAAGCAAGTAGAACTGTTCAACAGGTTCCAGGATTATATCCCACAATTATTTTATCCCACAATTATTTTATCCCACACCCTGTCACGCCCGCTGCAGCGAATTTTTCGCTGGTTTTCCCTGGGGTGAGCTGTTGATGCTGGCCCGCTTGGGACCTCAGCAGTTCCGGCAGGTGGCAACTTGATGGGTGCAAGTGAAAATCGATTGGAAAGAAACCTGCATTCCATATTGCAACTTAGTTTGGGATTTACAACGTTGGAGGTTGTGAAACTGCTTCCTTTCCCGGTAACTCTTTAAGCTTTGGAAATTTCATTTTCTGACATCCCCATAGCCCATTTTTTGCGTCGAAGCCTACCGAAGCTCGCTCTAGTGTTTCCAAATGGCATCCCTTGATGGCTTGGTTGATGAATGGGAATCATCCAAGTTTTTGAGGGGTCGCATGCGCACCCACAAAAGGCTTTTTCTCCCAGAACCTGGGAAAAGTGAAGCTTTGGGGACGGTTGCGTGTGCAGTGGAAAATTATGATGCGATTAAACCACTTGCTATGAGACTGGAATTTCCCGCGGGTGTGGTTGGCATGATTGCCCGTCCAGCGATCATGAAGGCGAACCTTGATAGAATTACAGCACTTAGATTAGTGAAAGGCTTTCCTTTTTATATTTTAAATTCATATCCACATGAACCTCATGTACTGTAAGGGTTTGAATTAAGAGTTGATAGTAGTTGGCTTTGTCTTAGGAAGTCTAAATATCTCATAGATCTCATTGGACCTTTAGCCCAGCTGCCCTTTACTTGTCTATACCCCTAGGATCAAAGGATTCTATGAGAAGATGGATCTCCCAGTGCCCAAGAGGAAAGAGCTCAAACAGCAAGCCAAGCTTGGCAAAGCCTTTTTGGTACTCATCAAGCGCAAGCTTCAAAGGGAGCAGATTTGTCGGAGCCCAGAGTTTAGGTCTTTGATGGCATCTGTTTTCAGCGAAGGTACTACACCTCTTTTCTTACAGGAGGGGTGTTATACAAATTCAAATTGAATGTTAAGGGGTTGGATGTTTTTCATATGTTTCCATTTCCAGGTTTAATGTTCTTTCTGTCATTCTTTCTTTAGCATCTCAAAGACTCTAATGTAAAACCATCTCAAATTGAAGATACATAGTTTAGCCACCTTTCACAGGTTTAAACGGACTAAGCCTTTCCTACCCCCAGGAGGGAGGCGAAACAAAAGATGATGAAGAACTTTTGCAGGTAGATCTGAGTGAGTTGGAATCGGAGGAGGATGAGGTACCGGGGAGTTGCGAGGAAGAGAATGGCGAAAACGAAGGAAAGGAAGAAAACGGAGACACAACAACACCTCCCATTGAAAAACTCCAACATGATGCCCCTCAAGTTAATGGCGACGTGTTCAATGATGAGCCAACCTGTGGAATTACCAGATTCTATGATGGAAGTACCATGCTCACAAGTATGCCCACATGATGAGGAAATCGAAGATGGACATATTTCTGAGAATGAAGATATGGCTCCACTGCCTCCACCTACGTCACCTGCATGTGCCTCCCCCATCTTGATTTCTGACAGCCCAGCCCATTATGAAGAGAAGTCCAAGACAGAAATGCAAGAAACAAAGGGGGAGGGTGAAGCACTTAAACGTATGGTTGAGAGCAGGGAATCTATTGATGACAAGATCAGTGAGCTTACACAGAAGTTGCAAAATGCGAAAAAACTACGTGCTTCCCAGCTCTTCGGTGTTTGAATTGTTTTTTAATGTGTTTTATGTTTTTTCTGGGGTGGTATTTTGAGGAAGTTTCGGAAGGGTGTTATATGCATTTCAGGGGTTAGGATATTACGTTGACTCTAGTCTAGTAGATATCAAAGTTATTCGACCTGCCTTGAAACCTTCTAAGGACAGCTGCTGCATCTTTGAATCGGTCTTCTGGTTCGACCTCTCAACCCGAACTGGTTTTGGATAGCATTGAATATGGATGTGAGGGGGATGAAACACAAGTGGCAAGCACTGTAGAGATGGATCTTGTGGCACAACAGTTTGCAAAACTCGACCCAAAGATTGAGATTCCTTCAGCTCCAGTTGTATCTTGTTGACAAAACTATCTTCATTCAATTTCTGTGTTGTTGGGGAATCCTTCAACAAGCAACGGGGAATCACTTCAAGCACTTACCTTGTAAGTTCCCCTCACCTCAAAAGATATACCTGCACTTCCTCCATGATTTCTTTGAATAAGGTATCTCGGCGATCTCAGCTTGCACTACGATCTGAAGAAGATGATGTTGAAGGAAAGCCAAAAGCCAAAGCAAAGGGGAGGCCAAAAGCCAAGGCCAAGAAAGGTGGTGGAAAAGGGAGGGGAACCACAGAAAAAACTGACTCTGCTGACGAAGAGAAAGATCCCAAGACAGAACCTGAAAAGAAGAAGAAAACAGAAATTCCTCGCTCTGATTTTGCGAAGATGGCAGAGGAAGCGGAGGAGGCACAAGAGGAGGAGGAGATGTTTCCCAAGACAGACCATGAAGAAGAAGAAGAGAAGAAGAAAGGAATGGGAAAGGGGAAACAGAAAGATGGCCTGGAAAGTGCTGCATCCCAGCCAGCTGAGACAGAAAGGCCGGGGAGAAAGAGGAGGATCAAGAAGACTGAGCCAGAAGTTGTTGAGGAAGAAGGACAAGAACAGAAGAAGGATCAGGAGACTGAGGGACAGGAAAATGAGAAGGAGAGGAAGACGGATAAGAACTTAGCCAACAAAGCAGAGTTGGACAAAGAAAGGCCTCCCAAGAGAAGCAAGACTGGGGAGGCGGCAACCTTTGCGAGAAGACCAGAACCAAGCTCAGAGTATGGAAAGATGAAGTGGGGTGCTTTGAGGGAAGCCTTCAATCAAGCTATCAAACCACACTTAAGTATCTATTCTGCTGCGGAGGACCTTTGTTGTGGTATCACTCCCCCATGACCTGTTTGTAGCATCTATATATGACTTTATGTGGTTTTGATTCTTTGTTTAGGGAACCCGACTGGCTACATGCTCAGCAATCTTGTTTACATGCAAGTACGGGATCACACCAACCAACTTCTGCATTGATACCTTGATAAGCCGAACTGATGCAGTGATAGTGTTTATATAAAGGACTTTGCTGTTTCTTTTCTGACGGTCTTAGATTTGAACAATTCTTCGACGCAGGTTAACATATTATCACAATATCATGATCTTCATTTCTTTGATGAAAAATGAACTTTAACCCAACCACAGGCCTTAATGAATTGGTATTCCAATGCAAATTGGTATTTCACCAGGGTCACCAAGACTTCCACCCAAGTTGTTTTCCAAAAAAAAGGATGACCTTATCATGCATTGCTTCCAAAACTGGACCTATGTAGGATCCCTAATGTTCCACTTTCCGGGGATGTCTTTCTTCCAGGACAAGTTTTGGAAGCATGCATCTTTGAAGTGGCAAGCGATGGAAGTCAACAAGGACAATATTAAGGCGTTGGCATTGGATGCCGCTGCTGAGTTCCTTGCGGAATTTCTTGCTCAGAAAGCTCAGGAAACTTAAGTAGCTGCTTTCAAACCTGGGCGTGTCAGTATAGTCCCATCATGTCCCATCTTTATGTGAACTATCAAAAGTTTCACTTGATGTTAACAAGATCTAACTCGTAACAAGTATTCCCGAGTACTTAGCTGCTACCCTTGCTTTGGACCTCTTAGCGGCCATAGACCAACATTTTTAAGATGTTTCTCGATGTTTTTGAAAAATTGAATCGATTTCAATCGTGATGTGGGACTACCATCAAGACAAACAACACTAGTTCGAGGTAGGGTGGTACCTCTTACTCTTAGCATTTTAAATCTTGGGCAAAATGCCCAAATTTGGAAAGTGGGTCAGCGATCTCACAACGGTAGGGCATCGGCCAATCTGAAGTAAGACTCGGATGCTTTCTTTTAATTCATATTTAATTCATTGCCCTTGTGGCCTTTTATGGGAGGAATGATCGCAGAAGTATGGTTGAAAAAAACATTGTTTCCCAGTACTTGGTTGGTTAGCCTGTACTTTAAAAAACATTCCCATTCAAGTAACATCAATGCCTGAGTCTTTCGACCTGATGCGTGTATGAGTATGAGCTTGTGCATCGTAATGTTGTGCCACCGTTGTTGCTGTGATATGGAGAAAAAATTAAGGGTGATCGACTGCCTTCCCACTTGTCCCATTTGAGACTTTTGAATTTTGATCATCCTTTTGAATCCTTTTGACTTTACAGAAAAAGGTCATGGATCAAACGACCTCAAAAAAAACAATTGTATTCTATAGTGGTCCAAACGCTACTACCTGAGAAAGGATGATAAGATATGTTGAATAAAGTTGAATATGGGACTTATCATTTGATAACAGTCATTTTTTCTTCAATGTTAAACCCCTCACACAGCCGGCTTGCTTAGGTCATGGCGGCAGGTCATGCTCGTATGCTCCCCAATGATGCCTTCATTCGCATCGCTGGCCCGTTTAGCTGGCAGTCAGGAAATCAAGGATGGGGAATCTTATGGGCAAGTGGAATCAAAGGTTTCACGACAGTGTCAATACACACATTTCGAATAGTGAGGATATACATTCCAAACTGATGACATCAAGACTTTTAGTTGATCATGTCGAAACTCAAATTGTTTTGAATTGATGCCATGGGTGTTGATGTCCAATTGTTTTTTGCCAGCGATATACGCCAGACCTCCTTAGTCCATTTTGGATCAGGGTTGGTGGTTAAAGAATCCCAGCCACTAGTTTCATAGCTGCAGTGATGGAGCTTCTAGAGCCAATCAAGCAAAGGAAACTGAACCTTGTCCTCCAGCGATTGTATCTGATCGGGGCTCCCAAAGTATCTTGGTCTAACGTGATCTTTATAGTGTTGTCATGCTTACTAGGTGGTCATGTTGCGAAATTCATATCTTGTATGTTCCCTTCCTTCATGGTCTTCAAGCTCACTGCCTCAATCAATAACCTAGGTGCTAAGTGCTTGTATCTTGCTCTTGGCCTTGAATCCGGAAACCCCAGTTTTCACAGAGGCGTGGGGATGTGGGGCAGTCGCATGGTGACTTAACACCTTATAGTTAAGAATCCTCTAGACTCATGACTCACGAAAAACCCGGAGAATATTTTTCATGAACTCTTTGTGATCTGTTTGAACCCCTTCCACCTTAACCCAACACATCGCGTTTGTGCAAGGCCTATGGTTGCATTGAAGTCTTCGCTGGCGCTGGTTGGGTGACAAAGGTGATGAGAGCAAATGGTGTGGCAACTGCATCTTTTGATATCCAACTGGGGAATCCGTTACCGGGGAAACAGGATGCAATGGATATCCTTACTGATCCGGGGTTCTCGCCCTTTGGTGGCAAGAATCGTTAGTGATTTTAGTAATGCTTTTTTGAACTTCAACCTTCTGGAACAAGAAACCTGCATATCTACTAGATTTGGAAAATCGGTGTCTTTTGTTTTGTGAATTGGCTTGGTTATGCATTAAGGCTGATACTCCTGGCTATCCTCAACGGGAAATTTGAGAACTTCCTCTGCATCTTCGGGTTGGTTTGCAGTTCTTGGGTAACCATATCTCAGGGAACCCACAACCGTTTTCCATGGTTCCCACTGGGGTTAGAGCATATTCCATTTGTTGCTCAAGGGAATGAGTTGACATCAAGGACTTTCTTGGGGGCTGATTTTGAATCGCAGCATGGCGTGTCATCAAGTGGAAATTATATATTTAGGGGGTTCCGATTGTTTTCCAATGATTGATGTTTTAAATTGTTATCGCCATTATCTGTATCCCATGAATGCATGCATATGGAAGACCACCTCGATATCATGCCTATGTTTAAGTTGCTGTTGTCGATTGGCTGTTCTAACTTTGAAATGTTTTTCTTGTGAAAATGCAACCACTTTCATTCTAATGTGCTTTGACCGGTGTGGATTTTCTCTCTAGTACCAAGCTGAGACTTCAAATCATGTGATCTTTGTTTTTTTTCATGTTTCATGGAGTCCTTTCACTTTACTCTTAGGTGTAGTCTGGAAGTATATGCATAGTTTTGAAATCATGCAAATTAAAATAAATATATCGCCATCTAGTGGTATTTTCTTCCCTCCCCCCAGCCTTTCCTGGGCTACACGGGACTTGCTGAAGGACCATGCTCCTCATCATGGCTGTCACTGCCATGGGTGCAACGTGGCTGCTGGAACAGCCACGCTCCAGCCAAGTGGTGTGGCACCCACGGGTGCGTTTGTTGTGGAGAATGCTACCGGAGGTTGGGTATTACGGTGCAAACAACCCTCAAACATTTTTTTTTTAGAGAACGTCTAACACTATATAAGCCAGATTATACCCAGCAATCATTTGAAAATTCCCTGGGTGAATTTGGCATTTGGGATTTCATATTAGGGTTTTCCCCTGAGGTTTTTGAAGCAAAATGGTGGGCCTGTATGTATGGTTCTGCCACGGCCAAAAACGGCATGTGGCATGGTCTAACTCCCGGACGGTGCAACTATTAGATTTGGGTCGTATGTTGAAATCCAAGTACCAGCACAAAGGTGTGAAGTCTTCAAGGACATATATCAATGGTCAAGGACGGAAGAGATTTTCTGGTTCGAAGCATTTGAAATCAACGGGGTGCCTTGAATTCATTTGATATGAATTTGATCATATTTTTTCTTGAAAGATTGTCATAGAATCTATTTTGATGATGGTATTGTTTGTATTTTATTTCAGGCCGGTATCTTTATAACTGTTATAGTCCATGAATTTTGGAGAATCCAGGATTTTTCAGCTTACACTTGTATTTTCTTACAACCCCAAAACTTTCTGGGAAACCTTTACAGTGGGAGCAAGTAGAATGGTAAATTCAAATATCATTCCAGTTTGACTTGAGCATTTGTTCTTTCACTTGTGGGTTCCCCTTTTCTTTGCACATCCAAGGACGTATCCTCCAAAGTTTGCTTTGAAGATTGCAAGACTGCGGGAACGATTCTGTAGCAAAAGAACCTTGTACTTCCGAACCCATCTAGAAGAAGGAAACATTGCCCTTGGATTATACCTTTTCGAACTCCTCCCTTGGGACTCTGACCGGTGGGACGATGCAAGGATGGAATCGGTTCTTTTTTACCTTCGCGGAGCGAAGGGCTTGAGGCTGGGCAGTGCGAGGGATCTTTTCCCTACTGCAATCTGATCAGCTTTTTAATGTCAATAGATTTAATTGATGGCAGCTATATACCAACATCTCTTCCCATAAGCGACTCCCCCACAACAATGAATAAAGGATCCAGATCAAGATATCGAAGTTACAATATGACAACATGCTACTTTCAAAACTTAAAATAGTAACTCTTGTTTTCTAGAAGGAAAGGTGGGTGAGATGTTGGAGCCACACTGTTGCAAGTGTAATTGAATCTTTTGGATTCAGTGCCCAATTCCCAAATCCATAGCTACATTCAACTCAAATCTGAGCCTGAATGAGAAAACAGTCTTATACCTGAAGCAACTCAAACCCACAAACTTTGAGGGTGATGGCGCATGTGTTGAGAACACCATGTTGTGATTAGGCTTTGGTCCCATTCAGTCATAGCTGGCTGTTCTGGTACATTTTCACATAGATTTGTAGTTGTCAATGTGTGGTTTTTAGACCTGTTTTGATGGCTTTGGGAACTACGTACTTAACCCGTACAAAATACGTATCGTACCCGTACCGAAAGTGTACCCCGTAAAAGGGACGTGTTTTGCCCGTAAAAGGGCGTGTTTTTGCGTAATATTTTACGTGCAATTCCCATACTTTGATTGTTCTACTAACATCATGTTTATAGACTGTTTTGGGTGGATTTCAGAGCTTTCCACTGGTATGTTGAGTGTTTGGAACTTGGCAACATCTTAAAACAACTTGTCTCCCCACTGGTTCGGTCAAAACTGCCTTTTAAAGGATCAAGCCGCTTTTTCCAGTGCCTTGCTAACTAACTTTGGGGTCGGCATGGGGGTGGACAAACAAAAGGGTAAAGCAACTATGCCCTCCAAGCAATGGAGTTGCTCAGAGCTGGTGGATGGCAATCGGGAACTCATGGCTGTCAAAGCAGAAACTGCTGGTTTGGATAACTTGGCCGTAGAGATTCAGGAATCCTTCCCTGAATTCTGTTGTGTTGGAAATTCACCATAAAGTTGGATGATCTCATGTCGTTCTATAAATGTATGTTGAAAACTTTTTTTACCAACAAAGATATAACAATGGTTTCAAGAACCAACTTTACACACATGTTTGTTGACATATTTGGTGGAATGTTTGGCTACCCAATCCAAAAACCAATTCCATTCCAGGAGTACGAACGGAAGATTGCAGAATTGAAGAAGGCCAAAGCTGTTGCGGAGGTTTCGGAGCCTCGCCCGTTAAAAGTGTTTTTGGATTTATATGACTTTCCCACTGATGGTCAAAACATCAATTTAGAAAACCATCATGAACTTTGATTGACTGATCGACGTAATAATTTCATCCGAAGCCTAGGAAGCTGAGACCCAAGTTGTTTCTTGGCAAAACACCGAATGATTTGTTTAGATGTGGCATTCTATTTCATATTTTTCTGGGTGAATTTTACTCGGGGTCCCCATTGTTAGGCAACTGCCGAAGAGCTTCAACAAGCAGCGCCTGGTAGGCGTACGTCTGCCAAATCCAAGGCAAAACCTGCCATGCCCAAAAGCCAAGCAGTTGACACTACCAAGAAGCTCCGCAGCCCCCAAAAACCCCACCAGGAGTCCCCTAATCCTTCTGCCCCGAAAAGGCTTAGGGGAAAACAACCTGAAACCGACCAAGCTGCTTTGATCAAGCAATTGCAGGAGGCATGGTTGGGTTGAAAATTCCTGTTAGATTATTGGGTTGATTTTGAATTTTGATTTTCAATATGTTTCAAAAAAATCCTTTAGTTGTTCTGTCCTATTAACTTGAATTTATCTATCATCTTGGTATCTAGTCCCTTGATAGGCCAACAAGAAGATGCAGGACCAAATGGACAAGATGATGGAGAAGCAGGAACGTAGTTCTAGCTCAGCTAGTGCCTACACTACCCCTCCTCCCAAGGTGGCTGCTCCTTCCCCCGCTAAGCCACCAAAGAAACCTACCCCGAAAGCTTTGGTCGCACCTCCGTCAGAGGTGCCGCCACCAACAACGGAGGCGGCGCGCATGCAGCGCCTCAGGCGCTTGTGTGAGCGGAAGCCGAGCGGGAAATGCTCAGTTCCACAGGAAATCCACTTGAAGTGGAAAAACGGCACTCGGGAGGATCGCGAAACTTTGATGGAGGAGTTGGAACGAGCCGGATGGGCTAAGGAGACACTATAGGGTTTCAACAGTGTCTACAACTTACTTGTTTTTTGCATTTGGGATTTGTTCCTCTCAATCCAAACATTCAGTAACATGAAATTTTGCTTCCCAGGATATCTTCATCAGCCGTGTCACCAAAACATTGGCGAAGACCAACAAGTTGAGTAAGACCAGGAAGCGGGGTTGGTTCACAAAGGAAGCTATGACCCGTATCTTGCAATGGTCCTCGCCCCTAGGCTTTTGAGAGTGAAAAGCTAAGTAGCCAAATGTCCATCCCCATAAACTCCAATGATGTTCGGTTGATAAAACAAATTGATGGCTAGTTTCCTTTGAGGGTCCTTTGTTCTTTTTTTTGCCTGCCAGCACTGCCTGCCCAAAGCCATCCGCAACCCACCAAACAATTCCATTGATCTAGATTACTTTTCCCAGGTCATACATCAAGGGTGTGGTTGAGTTTTGCGAGAAGCCGGGAAATGCTGAACGCCTCACCAAGAATCTATATTGCACATGTTTTGGAGGGGACCTTGAATCTATCAGTCAAACAAAACAAGTTATCCAAGTTGCTTCCAGTGATTCATTAAGTAAACCTACCGACATCATCAAAATATCATCAAGTTTTGCATGTATCTAAGGAAGGATCGCTATAACAAGAAGATTACGAAGTATTACGTTGTTTATGAAGAGGGCGATGAATCCTTGAGTGAGAATGAGGAGAGGCAAGAGCAAAGAGATGTTGAGGCCCCCTGCCAAGGTTTCAAAATTTTCCCATTCCAATCCATCATCTTTGCCCGATAACTTTCCAACCTCAGGTGGCTGACGACAATGTCAACTTCAAGAGGCTTGGGCATGAACGTGTTCCATCAGAGTCGGAGGATGACAAGTCGGAGAAGGAGGCCAGTGCCAAGCAGGCCAACGGTCCCAAGCAGGACACTTGTGGGGTGGGGCAAAACCTGAAATGTATAAAACAAAAATTCCGACATGTTAAATTGGTATGAGATTCAGGGTTTCCATGATAAAAAAATCTTCTTAAGTCTTTCCAACCTTAGAACCTTCATTGAATAGAACCCCTGGAACCAACAGGAATATGACAAGTTCGTCCGGTTCTGTGACTCTCTTCTTACCAGATCCTCGAAGCTGACTGATATTTCACAACAACTTGAGACTGCCTTGGAAGAAGTTGGAAAGGGCCCAGAGACTTCTGAAGCCAAACGTGTTTCCAAGTGCCATGCTAAGTTTATATGTTTCTTTTTCCAAGGTAATAGCCACCACACATGGAACACTGTATGCCCCACACACCATCCAGCCACAGCTGAACTTACATCTCAGGTTGGTGCAGAATCTTGAGGCAGCCTGCGAGATTTTGGAGAAGCAGTATGAGGTTTGCGATGGTGTCAGGTTGGATACGGCCCAACTTCAGACGAAGGGTATTGGTGAACATGCAGCCTCGGAGTTTCTTGATTCCTTACCATTAATCATGTCACTAAAGATGATGTGTTCTGACTCTTTTTTTGATTTGATATTCCCAGTACCCTAGCTGGATAAAATCCCTGAGAAGATATCATTTCTAGATTCAACATCTTCAAAATTCACTTTAGGTTGCTGAAGAAGATCGATGGGCAAATGCGTACCACCACTCAATCGTGCCTTGCCCAGTAGCAACCACGTAGTTGATGCCAAATTCCAACCTGTAACATAGGCCATAATCTCTTGAACCCAGGTGCAGTAAGGTGACCACCATTGAGGTTGCAGCGAAGAATTTTGGCTGAACTGTTTTGGGGCATGGTGACTGTTCCTGTTCCTTTCTGTTGGGAAAAAGTTTGGAGCAAACAAGATTTAACTGCTTCACATGTATATCAACAAATATCAACAACTCATCATGTGAATAGTGGGTGATCTCATCCTAAGGAACTTGTTGAAGATCATTCGACGAGCGCAACAACAGGAATGAGTGCGGTGAGTTTGGCCACTAGGAAACTAGGAACCTTGGTCTTTTTTGGGCTCAATGGGTCCATAGGGTTGAATGACCAGGGACCGCAATTTTTGTTTCTGCCAATGCAAGCTTGTCATTGGCATCTATGTAAGTTAGACCCCAAAACATGGATCAGCATTATGTGAACGGGTCGATGGGCTATGTTGAAGAGAAACGTCTTGGATTGAAGTGCGGTGGGATTGCGTTGCAAAAGTGTGGAAAATGTGGGCTTCAATTAGTATGGACAAACGTAGATGTCAAGTTCCTAGTAAAGCAAACCAGCAACGCATGCATGCCCCTTTTGCACGCATGCTGTCATACATCGGGTTATCCTTGCCCCAGCCAGGCAATACAGATCCAGACGCTGTCTTGCAGCACTGTGCTCGCCTGATCTCCAATGGTGTTCGGAGTCCAAGATCTTCCATTGCCTTTTGGGCAGTGATGGGATGTGGGGAACATGTTTCAAACACATTGATCTCAATGAATGATTGAAATATATTACCTATAACCCTTTTGATGAAGTACGTCGTACACCCAATGGACAACTTTTTGACTGCAGCATTTTCAGGACAAAAGTGCGAAGAACATATACAACAAACCGACAATGCTAAACTTCTTTTGGGTGTGCAAAATAATGAGGATTACTGAGTCTAAATGATGATAATGCTTTTCAACTTGGCACTAAACAATTGTTAACCTGAACCATGGCATTGCCGTTGTACGTACATGTATTTAACTCCTTTCAAAGTTGCTGCGCTTCATGGCTGGTGAACATGATGATAGTGATGATGACATATTGATGGATCTACTTTCCTATGATTGTCCATTTACCGGGGCAAAGAGAACAGCTGGGATGTTGTCTTCTGACCTCAAACCTCCGAAGCCCCTTGGCGAAAAGATGTCTATAAGACTTCCGCTTTGGTATTTTAAGATATCAAAAGATTTTTTTCCGCAGAAAAACAGGTATGTATAATCTGCATGAATGCACTTCAACTTCCCCAAGTGTCTTAGGTCCTTGAAGACAGAACAAGTTGTAGCAGCTGGCACTTCAGAGGTCAAAGAAGATGAACAAGAGTTACTATACATGGATTATTTCCAGCGAAAAAATCCTGACCAGTATCAGCCCACCTGTTCCATGCCTCCACCCGCCTCCAAGCTTGACGTAGCCAAGAAGGAAGCATCTCAGTGGATGGATTGTGTTGAACGAACCTTTTTGGGAATGGGTTTTCCATGGTTTTCCTATTTTGAACCCCATATTTATTTCAAAAAGCCGCTGATGTTACTATGATTGATGTTTTGTTGGTCTTTTTCAACTTCTGGATTCAATACATCCATCCATGACACTGCCTAAGGAACAACATTCCAAACGATACTTGACCAAGAATGACAACACCTGGCCTGAGGGTTTGTTGAACCATTGTTTGCCCATGACTACTTCAGTCCCCACTGCTGGAAAAGTTTTGGGTCATTGTGTTGACAAAATTACATCCTTCCGTGAAAGAATGGGTATCCGTCTTTGTATTTTCAAAATTGGTGTAACTTCAGACCCTTCCATTCGGTTTACCGGGTATGTGGATAAGGGATATTCTTTGATGTGGATCATAGCCCAATCAACTTCAATAGATTTTGTTCACATGCTAGAAGCTGCACTTATCTTACATTTCCACCAGCACGTGGGATGCAAAAACAAAGGGGGCACTGGGGGGGATGGTGCCCTGAATAGAAGGGATCCCAGCCCACCGCCATACTATGTGTACATCACTGGTGGTCGGGCTGATCAACCCAGATGGGTTGGTTGATGCCTTCACTCGTGCTTTGCAAACAGTAGAAAAAAAGGTCTGGGTCTTTTTGGATGTATGATGTAGAAATGAACAACGCTGTATGTTGCCAACCATGTTACTGATATTTGCCGATAAAGCAACTTTACCACACCAAGCCTTTTTGCTAATGTTAGATTCTCACATGGCAGCGTTACGTGATTTAAAAACCAAGAGATCATTGCCATCATTATTAAAGGCATTTGACAAGAGAATCACATAAGTCACCAATGCAAATGATTGTTCAACACCCCAACTTTCCTACCAGATCCAATTGTCTTTCTGCTGTGCCAAGGCCCCCTGCAACCACTTAGTGGAATTGGCCAGGGCTGAAGTTCGGGCCAACCCAGCTGCCTCAGAGGTAATGCGGCGATTTTCAGCCGTCCGGCTGTGTGATGCGGAGCAGGGTGTTCATGAAGTATTTCAACGTGAAGGTTATACATGCCCTATTCGTATAGATTCCTTAGACCTCGGACCTGGCCAGTTGAAGAAGTTTCCTTACATCAAGGTAACTACTTGGATGCAGCATCTCTTAGAGACCAACCGGTTATGTCGTCAAATGGTGGGGGTTGCAAGCATTCCCAAAATGAAGTTGGTTCTCAAAGAGTACTGGAATAGATTCAAAAAGGTGAGGCCTACACACGGGGTTTTTGATCTTGCTGAGCAGGGAGTCTTGCAGCTGGATTGCTGCATACCGTTTTACTCTCACAGTGACGAAGGTCGAAGTCAAAAACATTTGCCGTTGTTTGTGCTTTCTACTCATGGAGTGTTGGGTAGGGGCACACGTGCCTACATTAGTTCTGGTCGTCACCGTGCACCTTTGAGAAGGAATCAAATGGGGATGAACTTTGTAGGCAAAACATGGTCTACTCAGTTTATGTTTGCAACGGTCCTCAAGTCCATAACTGTGGAATATCCCGATGTGGTAGATACGTTGGTCAAAGAGTTTTCCGCTGATTGCCACAGGCTGCTCCACCAAGGTATCATTTCTCAAGATGGCCAGGCCAAGTTTTGGTTTTGCCACGTGGGGACAAAAGGGGACCTCCCCGCACTTCAGAAACTGGGGTCATTCAAGAGAAGCTTTTCACATGTGCCAAAAGGACCGTCGTCTAAGAAGGCCTGCAAAGGCATTTGTTTCAAATGCAAGGCTGGGCAAGAACATGATGCTTCTGTGGGTCAGGCAGCGTATCCGTTTGAAGATGTCAATCGAAACGCACTGTGGACAACCACATTGCATACCGATGCACCGTGGGATGTTCTTCCTAGCATTGTTACAGGGCTTCCGTTGGATTTGCCATCTCAGATTGATTTTTTCCGTACGGATTTGTGGCACAATGCCCACTTAGGGATTCTTCGACAATTTGTTGCATCGGGATTTGTGGCAATAGTAGAAAGTCAACAAAGTGATCTTCCTTGCCTTCCTGATGGTTCCATTGATGCAAAATTTCAGTGGCTTACCAACCTTTATCGTCAGTTTTGGAGGGCAAAGGGGCGACGACCCGTGGTGCTGGATATCAATCGTGAGACCATGCTTTTCCCAGCATCTACAGCATCCCCTGTAGGAAAATGGTCTAAAGGCCAAGCTTCCACTGAGATGATGTTATTCCTCGAGCACTTCGGTCAACAATACATCCGTGGAAAAACAGCAAATGTCCTTCTGAATACCATTGTTTCCTGGTTGGGATGCCACTATTTATGGGATGGATTTTGTACTGTTATTTTGTTCTATTTTCCTTTTGGATTTCCTCATGTTGTGGGCGATTTTCTGATGCCATTGTTTTTGTCCAGGTTGACGCAGCTCAGAACTTCAATCTTGCAGCATCAGTCCTCTACCGATCTGGGGTTTGGGTGAGAAAGGACGCAGCTCAGCGGCTTAGCCATTTGCTATTTCAGTTTTTGGCCCAGTACTCACAGTGTGCCAGCATCACCCTCCACCAACAGAAGAGGCGTTTCCCTTTAGTACCAAAGGTTCATATGGTGGCGCATTGCGCTTTAGAGATGAAGCTTCAATCGGAACAGTCTATTTGGGTTGAAAACCCAATGCAAACCACCAATCAAATCCAAGAAGACTACATCGGCCGACCTGCTCGTATAAGTCGCAGGGTATCCATTAGGAGTGTGCATAAAAGCCTTATGATGCGATCACTCATAGTTTACCAGCAAGAGTTGGTAAGGTCAGAACGGGACCAAAGGGGCATGGATGGGTATTCGGATCTGTGATTTTTAGGGATGATTTGAAGATAGTAAAACGGCCGAGAGCTAACGTAGGCAAATTAGTTGCCTTCTTTTTTCTTGATGTGCTGATAAAATCCTACAAAGTAAAATCACCTAACATCACCTAAGCTTTTCACTTTAGATTTGTTGATTTGATATGGAAACATTCGAACCCAACCAGCCCAAAAGACCTCGCTTGGCTCCCCAGCGGTCCAGCTATGCTGGAGCACTTGTCGAAACGCTTTCCGATGATGTGGAAACGGCGATGGAGTGGCGTGGAAGGGATGGTATGAAGAAGGGTGAACTGATTTTATATATTTGTTGAATTTCCCAAATTTGTCAAAGGGGCGTGTTTTGCATAGAGGGGCGTTGTTCAATAATGATTCAATAAACTTGTGGAAAGAAGGTCTTATGATCAAAACAGAGGACCAACAGGTTCCAGGTATACATATATATACCATGGGAACCCAAAACCTTCATTTTTAGGGGTTATAATCCAAGTATTGGGGGTTTAAAACCTTCATTTTTCATGGTTTTGGGGTCCAAGGGTATAGATATAAATACATATCAATGTACAGCGTGTATATATATATATATATAATTTACAAATGGAGAGAGAGCCTGCCTAGTCTTGCACTTTTGAACATACCACACTATACACCACCGAAAACTAACATGGAAACCAAACATGAAGGTTTGGAAGATGATTTTTCTTTTCAAAGGGATGAGTTTCAGGTTCCATCTTAGTTTTCGTGGGAGTATACCATGGATATTCTGGGGACATCATCTTTTTGCCAAGTTTGGAATTACATTGACCCTCCAACCCTTGAGTCTAAGATCAGCTTCCCCCTTTGGAACCGTTCCATCACTAGTAACCAAAAAAACAGAAGGTACTAGCACATCCTATCGCTGCATGTATCTATATCCATAAAAATTGCATATAGTATAGATTTGTACTTCATATACATAAGTTAGCTACGCTCAAGTCTCCTAAAATCAGCTCGAAAATCCAGGATCATCCGATTGGCTGTGTCGTAAAATCCTGCTCTGGAAAAACACGCCACCCCCAATTAGCAATTTCTTGGGACTCCGTGTTCGGCCTGGGCCCCAAAATGGTGGAACCCTGCACAACTCAAAACATGGTTGAGTGCATATACGGCACTGGTTCCAACATTCTAGGCATGTGTTGCTACAACCACATCTGTCTCTACCTAAGAAATGACGAATCGCAATCCAATGTCAGGAACAAAAATCCTTGAAAGGTCCATTTTCCAGTGAAATACTATATTGGATTGAATCTGCAAATGGCTTCTTCACCCCCCAAAACAACTCGAAAAACACAGACCCACCAAAGCAGGAAAAAAAGAAAGAGGGTGGGACAACTGGGACCACTTTCCCCGGCGATCTTCGCAATGCTTCTGAAATCACCATCTTCAGCCTTTGCTGTTTGGGTGTAAAGCTTTTTCTCACTAAGAAGCTGACGTCTTGCTTACAATCCAAATCGTAGAGATCTCCAGCTTTGGCCTTTAAAACCTCCGCAAAAACGTCCGCACAGAGTTTCCGAGAGGTTGTTCAGAAAAAAAGGGAGAAAACGAAGGTTTTTGTTTGGGGTCTGTAAACATGAAGCAACACAAAACAAAAGACGAAGGGTTTGGCACCATATTGGCACCATGAGAGCAAAGGTGAAGTCTTCTATGATTGTTTAATCATATCTATTGGTTTCATTCTGTTCTAAAGTATCAGTTTCTGAAACTAGAAACATAACATCATAACTGTAAGAATTATAACCGTGTTCCGAAACCTCGCTAACCAACTTAAGCTTGATATCACAATATATATATATATATATATATTGTAAATNAATGTATACATACCAGGCCCCTCCAAGGGGTGCCACTACGGTTTTGAAAAATGAGTTGGCTAAGGGGTGCCACTGCGACACGCCTTAAGGAACATAGAATTTCACAACAGAAGTTTGATACCATTAGTGGTGAAATCTTCAAAACCACTAACGTTTTGATAACATAATACATAACATGTAACCCTTCCATAAAACTATTCCTGGATCCCCAAACAGCCCTGGAGCTGCATTGTCGCCCACGTGGCTTTGCCGGCACCTTTTTTGGAAGTTGGCCATCGAGGTGCATCTGGCTGGTTTGAAGCTAGTTTGTCAGCTTTCGAAGCCATCTCACACAGCAGTATGCTGCATATCTATTCAAGACTTGAAAGTCCAAACCATTTGGGTTGGAAGCCATCGCTAAACGCTTAATTTGTCCAACCCCGTCTTCATCGACATAACAACTCAGACCAAGCGGGTTTGCAACTGGGGCGGTGTCATAGCATATGTGATCGAGCCTGGACTGACATTTTGTATTTCAAATCGTGCATATAGTAAAAAAAGGAAATACAGCAACACAAAAATTCAATTTGGGACCGAGGAACTTGTGATATTTGGGTCTGGTTTTCCAAAGAAGTTCACCTTTTTCAATCGACTCCTGTACCAATCCTGCACAGCTTGATATCACACAACCCCATGAAAAGGACACATTTATTTAATAAACGGTCAGGTCAAATACGGAATTTGTTCAAAGCACAAAATGGACCAAACCAAATTCCAAGCTTCGGTTGTGAGCTGCATGAAACAAATAATTGGACATTTGAAGAATATGGAGATTCTGGGGCGTCAGCTTCACCACACCGTTGCTTTTGCAATTCAAGGCCTTTCTCATTGCAACCAGGTTGACAAAGACAGACGCGCGAAGCCTTTGTTTGCAAAGATACGCCCCATTCATGATTGAGAATGAATGGGACCAACACACACACATGCACACACACACGCACATCACATTAATAAAACTTCAATGACATATTTGGCGTGTATAGAAACTGTGCATGTTCGTCATCAGGTCTCTGCTCTGCAACGCGAATTGTCACTGATTCCAACCATTTCGCCAAAACCACAGCTTCCTTAGAATGGGCACCATCAAGTGAAAAACAAGTCACAGGTCGCAAATGTGGACAAAACATGTGCTGGGAAGCAAAAAAAATGTAATCCCCAAATACATTGCCCAAGCAACTGCCCCATTAAAGTGTTTTTGCGCAAGGGTCGGGTATGACTTTGGCCCAGCAGGGTAGAGCTGCTTCCTCAGAAAGTGATGGTTGAACATTAGAGCCCTTCACCATTCATTTGAAACACTTGGACAAAAAAACAAAACTTTCCAAACCACAAACCACAAGATTGCCCCAGACAGAACCAAGGGTAAACAATTAATGATTTACCAACAAAAAATCCAAGAGACACTGAAAACATTTGTCCACGATTGCGGACCTTGGCTTTTTTGCAGGCATTTGTAAACAATACAAATGCATAGCGAAGACGCTCATCCTGAGTGGACCCACCCCCAAAGGCATGATCGCGTGTCAATTCGATTAGCGTGGAAGCAGCTGTTTCAGGAATTATGCATAAATCGACAATGTGAAGCCAATCGTACGCCAACATTTGCACATGCCACCCCGGAATAGCAACAAAAGTTCGGATGCCAGCCACTCGAGTGATGAACTGCTCGTTTGTCAGCAAAGTTGACCTGTGGGCTGCAGACTTCCCATGGTGTGTATAGAGCAACGGTCCTTCTGCAAGACTTGCCAAGCACACAAAGCAACAGTTTTGGCTCACTGCTGAATGACTCGCTTTGAAACATTTCTGCACATACTTCTCGTCCCCCTTGAAAAAAACTACCACACCACGATATCCACTGGCAATCGGCCCTGAACGACCAGATGTGTAAGGAGCATGCTGACGGCCAAAAGGATCGATGTCCATGTAATGGCCCAATTGCAACTCCGTCAATGACCACGACAACCACGTATCCAACGTTGCAAATGTATCATCTGTGCAGCGAGAATTGTCTGTGATGTAGAGAAGATATTTTGAGTCCCACATGCTTTGGCCATTGACGGTGAGGGATGAGAGAGTCACAATGCAAAACGATCGTCGTCTGTGAGAGTCAGCATCGTCACCATGTAGAATCAGTGGCACCGTTTTGCTTAGATCACATTCCTTTTTTTATGTTTGGACCCCGCATTTGAATCACCAAAACACAAATTAAGAAATTAACAACTTGACAATTAAAAGAGGCGCCAAACAAACCAAAAAACAAATGCAAAATCACACAAGACCAAAGATCAGGCGATGACAAAATTGGATGGTGCCGAAACCAATCTGTATCCTTCACCGATTCCCAAAATGATTCAATCGCCTGCAGGCCAAACATAAACCAGACATGCACCAATTCCACCAGGAAAACATCACAAAAACAAGTTCACCAAACGTAACATTTAGCACAAGGTACCCCGTCAGGTCCAATGAAGCGTGCTTTAAACAGCTGCCAGTCATAGTGGTACATCGAAGAAAACCTCAAGTAAAGATAAAACATGGCAAACTCCAAGTTACAAAAGCTAGAAACCATATATGCAACAAGTAACACATCGCTCGGCAAAAACATACGCCACCGGTCCACGTAGTGCTGGACTTCCCGACTTGGGTCTTGCAAAACCACGTCCACCCTGAATGTCAAGGAGACAATCCACACATAAATTGCAACAAAGGCATTGAAATGAAAAAGCCAAGGCACATGAATGGTTGTGGGAGCATTGACCGCCATTTTTGCTTCTCCAACCATCGCCAAAAGGTCCGTTGGTAATTTCTATGATCGTCTGGGGCTGTCAGATCAACCAATTTTTGTAGATTTCTCCTTGGTTGTGAGGCAAGCTCCAATCAGTTGGGGGCAGGTAACAAGCAAACAAACATGCATTAAGACGTTCAATTTAATTTCTAGTGACGGTAGATGGCGCCCAGGAATACGAGCTCTCAGGATGCGAAAAAGTTGCACCAATGTCACAATACTCACCTGCAGAAAAAAAACATTAGGTTCAAGCAAGCAAACATGATATATATCAAACCAATTGCATTTGATCACCAAGTGCTGATTGAGTAACTGTTCGGGTGAGCTCCAAAATCTCTTCTACCAGATCCATGGCAGGAAACCCCACGTAAGAGCAACATGGAAAACAATATGACAGGTGAAACGGTGAAAACATTAATGTGTTGATGCCAGTTGTTCGAATGGTTTGATGATACCGGTTTTTGTTTTTTTGGTGAATAGTCATAAGCTGACAAATCATACACCAAAAAGCCGAAACTTTGCAAAATGATATGATACTGCAACGTTTGATAAACCATAATGCGTAAACATCGATAGACATTGCTGCATGTTGGATTGTTGGTAGCAGCTTGTGCTAGCACACTTTGCGTCACACCCCAACTTTGTGCATGCCGCAGTGTTGTCAGAACAACACCAGCCATATTGCCAGGTGTCCCAAACTTCCTGGTTTGCCTGGGATCCCAGCATTAAAGACCCCACTTCGGGGGGAAAAACACCAAGGCTGTCCCTGGTGCATGTGGCAAAGGGTTGGCACTAAATGAAATGAAAGAATTGAAATGTGATTTAGCTCAATTTATTTTGTTGTTGGTCAAGTTTACCAGTATATTTATAAATTATATTAAGCTCTATTGTGGAAATTCGGTAGATAACATGTTATAATAATACTTGTTGACTGAAACAGAGTATTGTTGATGTTCAATTTGGCCATCCCTGGCTAAGCCACTTCCAAAGAAACTAGTCAGAAACACTACCAGCTTCAGAGCCCGAATCTGGATGTGCAGCCGATTCAAATCGGTTGCGTTTTTTTCTAGGCCCCTTAGCTACACTAATACGTCGCTTAGCGTCCTTCAGGTCCGAATCACAATCCTTCACATGTTCCTTCATATCATGAATGAAGGACTCAAACTCTTCCACATTCACAGAAGACGCAGGAGTGTTGATCTTTTCAAGGATCTGTTCCATAACCTCCAAAAGTGGTTCCTCATGGTCCTGCAGTGCTTGTACCTAGGCTGGGATTCCCCAAAATCAGTTTTATAGAGTGCATCAAGACTACAATCTATGCATCAAACATGGTATCAAATGCAGTCCAGTCACCAATTCAGCGCAATTACGGACATTAAACTCCGAGATTTCTTTCAGGGCTGCAGGTACACCATTGACCAATGATTTCACCCTTAGTAGGTTGGATGTATGCAAATCTACCGGTCAAAACAAACATGTTATGTTTCACATGTGGTAGTTGTGATGATGAAAAATGATGGTTTCAAAAAGATATATTTGAACTATCAAAGTGAACATGGCGCACAAAAGAACATACCAAGAAGCTTTTTCTCCAGTGCTTTCACATCGGCAATGGCTTTGTCCTGTGGTGATTTCTCCTTCTTCGCCTTTTTTCGATTTGATTTGGCCAGTCTCCATGTCAAAGCGAGGCATATCATCCATAGAGCTCAGCTGTTTAGCAATCTGTTCTTTTCCGGTCTTGTCTCGTACGCGACCAGATAGCTTTGCCTCAGAAAACCATTGATAAATCATAAAACCCTGAAAAAGGAAATGGGCAAAGATATCAATTAAATAAAACTTAAGATGATTGGGTTCTAATGTCATGTGACCCCAATATATTAAATAAGCCTAGAATCAGTGGATTCAGATTTGCGACCACTCACATTGTCTTCCACTATTTCCCGAAGAACCTTAAACATTCTTGCCTTCGGGCAAGACGGCGCCTGCACAACAGAATGGCTGAGGTGATACACAAGTCATCACTGACAAACTCAGATTTCATCAACTTGGAGCAGGCCTGCGGGTGCGCCGTACCCTTCTGGCCTGGGAGTGTTTGGCAAAAAAAAAATCACAAAAAGACATCGCCGAGATGTTTCAACCAGAACCCTGGAAAGATATATTATAAATCAGATGCTCAGGGGTATCACTCATCACTGAGTAAAGGGGGGCACCTTGAAGACCACTGATGTAAATTAAGTTTTTCAGAATCCAAGGCACCTCTCACCAATTCATCGATAAAGGCTTTGGCCTCCTTGCTGCGCCCGTATTGTTTCTCCAGCTGCAGCAATGTAACCTCAATGAGATCAAGATATAATGTTTGATTTGACATTCAGGATTGCAGCCAGGACAAATTTGATAAAGGTAAAGTGTAAATTTCAAGTTCAACAAATTCCATCAAGACACTGTTACGTACCGATCTGTGCGGTTCTCCTCAGCATAGCGTTGGTATTTTTCCTCGATGTCAATCGAGGAAAGATCTGGATTTACCATCCACGCCTTCAGCATTTGGAACCTGAGCGATTTAGAATGTAGCATTTGGCCATTGTCATGAACATGTTTTTGTTTTCAGTATTGACCGTCACTGACAAAAAACTATATTTGAGTAAAGAGACCTTTCGCTATCGGACGCCATTTTATATTTTGCCACCAAAGCCGGATTGGCCTCGCGATTGATTGCCCTCCCCAAGCCTGCATATTGCCTTTTGCGTTCAGCGTAGGGCATCTCTGATGCTGACGACATGCTTGCAATAGCCGCTTTCGTAGTGTCATCAAGATCTTTCAACCGCTTTGTTTTGTCTGCTGAGCCTGATGATGGTTCCTGCAGCAACAAAAGTGAAAATAGATGGGGAACAGTTTGAAAAGGTAAGTTGTCCAAACCCCCAGCCTCACTGAAGGTAAGGCATCGGCGTGGGGTCGCAGTCGATGCTGTCTCTAAGGAATCCAAAGTAGGTTGCTTTTCCATGAACCGCAAAGGGTCCACGTCCTATCAGGTGTCCATGTGATCTAAACATGTTTCATGTCAATGTGTCCCCCCCTAAAAAAAACTAACGCCTTTGAGTTGGAAACATGTCTTTGGTTGTCCTTTAATGATTGTTGATCATTTGTGTTTTCAATGCCAGTGATAAAATGAAATATGAGATATATAGTATATATTATGTTGTTCTTTCACCCTGCACTTCACTTCCATTCCTGCCTTGTTGGTCTTCCTGCCCACATTCGCCTCACTTTTGCCAGGCCCCTTGGCAGTCTCAAAGGTTTTTTTCTTTTTGTTTGCTTTCTCAGCCTCCTTTTGTTTCTTCTCAAGATCATTTGGTGTGTTCATTTCCTGCTTAACTTCAGGCATATCCGTCTCAGCCTCCTTTCGCTTCTTCCTCTTCTCCAGATCCCAAGGTGCCTCACTTTTGACACACCCCTTCATCTTGTCATCCTTCTCCTCAGGTGGATTGGTCTGTTTCAATTTGTCTTCTTTCTCAGGCTCCTTTCGCTTCTTCTTCTTCTCCGCAAGATCCTCAGGTGTGTCTTTCTTCTCCTTGTCGTCCTTCTTATCCTCAGGCGCCTTGCTTTTGCCAGACCCCTTTGCCTCCTCATCCTTCTCCTGAGCCGCCTTTGCCGCCTTTTGCTTCTCAGCCTCATTTCGCCTCTGCTTCTTCTTCTTCTTCTTCTCCTCCTCAAGATCCTCAGGTGTGATGTTCTCTTTCTTGTTTTCCTTGTCTTCTTTATGATCCTCAGGAGCCTCGCCTTTNCTTCTCATCATTCTCCTGAGCCGCCTTTGCCGCCTTTTGCTTCTCAGCCTCCTTTTGCTTCTTCTTATTCTTCTTCTCCTCAAGATCCTCAGGTGTGATTTTCTCTTTCTTGTCTTCCTTGTCTTCCTTCTTGTCCTCAGGAGCCTCGCTTTTGCCAGACCCCTTCGCCTTCTCATCCTTCTCCTGAGCCGCCTTTTGCTTCTCAGCCTCCTTTTGCTTCTTCTTCTTCTTCT
>DF239593.1:55919-92743 GCA_000507305.1 Breviolum minutum Mf 1.05b.01 | reverse complement strand
CTTCTTCTTCTTCTTCTCCTCAAGATCCTCAGGTGTGATTTTCTCTTTCTTGTCTTCCTTGCCGTCTTTCTTATCCTCAGGAGCCTCGCCTTTGCCAGACCCCTTCGCCTTCTCATCCTTCTCTTGAGCCGCCTTTGCCGCCTTTTGCTTCTCAGCCTCCTTTTGCTTCTTCTTATTCTTCTTCTCCTCAATATTGCTCGGTGTGGCGGTGTCCTTCTTATCATCTTTCTTGTCGTCCTTCTGCTTCTCCTCAGGCAGTGGTCCTTTCACCTCAAGTTTTCTTTTGTCAGCACTTCGCCTGAGTGCTTCGGCCACTCGCATCAAGTGTTGCGCGTCCATACTTGCTTCAGCAAGATCCTCAATAGCTTTGACACGTCTCCGTTCAAACTCCAAACCTGCCTTTGTTGGCATTGTTTCTGCTTTGTCACTTCGGATTTTCTCAACCTGCGGTGTTGGGAATGTATCTACCAGGGTGAATGGTAAATTAGGATATGTTATGAGGACCAGGCCTGTGATTTCCCCATGATGGCACACAGCCCACACGTCAAGACCCCCTAAAATTGCGCTAAAGCCAAAACATATCATGTTAAAAAAAATCAAAAACCACCTTCGATATGACACGAAATGACACGAAATGACACGTTTCAGGTGAAAATGACACGCCACCCCTTATTGCTTAAGGGATGTCACTACAACATCCCTTACCCTAAGGGGTGCCACTACGGCACCCTCGACACGGCACCCCCGACACGCAATGACACGAAATGACACGCGCCAAAAACGCAAAAAACACCAAACCACTGCCATCAAATTGTTTGTCAGGATTTCTACTTTGGAAGCTTTGGAATATCGAAACCACAGGTACGGAGTCCCAAATGCCGTGGTCATGGTATGTTCTGGGAACTTAGTGGGAGTGACAAACAAACAAAATCAAATAACAAGCTGTCTCATTTTTTTTACAGCACGTGAATTAGCATATAGTGCGAAGTTCACCATATGATGGAGCTGTTGCCATCTAATGTCATCTAACTATCCACAGGCGAAGCATAACAATCAAGTTTGTACATCAACTCGACTGAAATCTGATCACAGCGGATACTAGAGCCAATTGTTTGATATCAGACCTGGGATAGCAAGATCTACAACACATGGTATTGACCAAAGGAAATAGTGGACTGACATGTTTAACTTCAACAAGTGAATAGTCCAAGTTGCTCATCGAGATATTTGTGCCAGGTTGTCATCCAGCATGCCACACAAATCTTCTCACATCCCAGTATCTCCAGCATTCGATGGGTGGTCTCCCTTGTTGACAACCCATTTGTTGTGTCAGGCTCGCGGGTCCCACAAGATGACATGTTTTCAGTAATTGTCGAACCTAGACACAGCCCCTTAAGATAGACAGGCTTCGGTGGATTTGATTGACATAAAGCAATAACATGCAATAATGAGAGCACTACCAGTTGCATGCCGTTTCACAAGTTTTTTTCCGTATAATCCGCATTTTCATCTAAATCCAACATCAACACCATGTTGTTGCTTGCAGTATCAACACCACTGTTTTGACCACAAATTGCATTGTCAGGTATGGGCGCAAACTCTGTTCAAGAAATGACATATTTCTTGGATTTTATTGGGGACACATAGTCACCATGTTTTTTTTGGATGTATATATACAAGATTTGTTTTACTTGACACAGAGTTGCCTCCACCATGTTTTTGCCCTGCTTTTTAACAGGTCGTTCAATGATCCCAAATGGTCCTTCCCTTCATAGGTGCCAACATTGAATTTTGAAGGTGGGCAACGTTCACCACCACTGGGAATTATGGCAGCAATAGCTACCCCAAAGTCATATGGATAGGCACCACTTCTTTCCAATGCCTTTTTGTTACCAACCTCACATCCATGGCCATCAGTTGGTTCCAGCAAAATACAAAACAAACATAAGGAGGCAGAAATCAAACATGACATATATTATATTTTTTTCATATGCCAAGGATCTACACGGAGTCTTCCAGTGTCGTCACGCTTTTTCTTCACCAACGGGACCTGACCCTCTTTTGCTTGTCTCCTGAGATAGTTGGCCGATTGGGGATGATCGCATATATGGAAGACACCTTGTATGTTTTTAAGTTTCACATTCACAAACCACACACCTGTGAAATAAATATCATTCTCAACTACACCAATAACAACTTGAAATGGATCAACTGTTCACCCCAGTGTCTTTGCCAAGGCTGCTTTCAGCAATTTCCAGCTCAAGGCACGATGAAGAGTTCCCGCCAAGGGAAGGGTTCCAACCAACCTTGGGTGGGACTACAGCGGCACAACATGGAGTGTGCATATTCAAATTTATTGTTGAATTGGATACTATTTTTGTTCCAGTAGCACTGTCATCTTCAGTGTTGGTGCACCGTAGGCACCCATAGGAAATGCCACTCTCCTCAATTTTCCAAAATTAAGATATGTAAACATCACATCATGATTAATGAAATACAGGAAAAGCATCGTCCTGGCACCAAGGTGGGTCATCAATTTTTGAACAGGCCGCCACATAAATAGAACCTCATTGGGCAACAAGCTGGTTAATGTTGTATATGTGGTATTGTGTCACACATGTCATGGTACCAAGCTTTTGACACTGGTCATCGGTTGCTCTATCAGAAAATGAACCCCTCGTTGATGAGCATAGTAAATCCTCACTCCCCAGTGACAGTCCACATGATCAGTTGTGTACACATTTTTTCACCAAGACACACATAAAGGAGACGCATCGTGAGGACATTCGCCAAGTGGACCAGGGTTGTATCACCACCCTCCGGATTAAAATATGATCTTCTTGTCGAACCTTGGCTCCTCAGTAGGCATCATTACCCACCATTAGTGGGATATGACAAAATACCATCTTCAAAACATACTGAAGGCTAAGTTGCAAGAATACCCATGTTGAGCATGGTGGTGCCAGGAACAAGAGTCCACCCTTGCGTATATTTCTCACCTAGTCAAGTTGTGAACATTGGAGTGTATGAATTCAGATGAGCACTGCAAAAATATTTCAAAAATTGCAAATATAGCTGAGAATATAACTGCTGCCAAGAGCGTGAGAAGTCCTGTTGTTCGTAAGATGTTGTGGTTTCCAGAGTATCTGACCTGGAGCCATCAGCCCATCACAACTGTCAAATTCTTATTTGGTTGATGTATTTCAGGACGTGTTGGAATTCACAAACATATCACAATCCAAGAAACATCAAAGGGTTTGACACGAAACCCAGCATCACGGATAGCCGACGATAGTTGCCCCTCACCCGCACAGACTTCTACCTTAGCCATGAGGATGGCAGCAAGTAGTTAAGATGTAATACATTGAATCAAGTGGAAAAAACATAGCTTTGAACCATTACTAGTCAAGTTGCGACATCTAAGGGGTCGCCCTCAAGAATAGGGACTTGGGCAAGCGAAGCAAGTATAGGCAGTAAAAGTTTTGGATTCATGTTGTGGTTTCAGAGATACTCTGCTTAGAGATACCCTTGAGCCACAACACCCACCACTATTAATAGAGATGCTTGCCAGCTCGACAGGTTGCAAACGAGCCATCTCCTGTGGAGCACTCCAAAAAGGCCTGAGCAGTTGATATCCACAGTTTTGCCTGACCACGTGTTCATCGATATGGACATGACCGCAGTGCCATTGGACATATGTTGTCCAATGGTGAGATGTATATCAGCCGATGCCACACTAATATATGACACTTCCATGTAGAACCAATTTGATAATTGATAATATTATTGTTGATGGTTTGAATGACCAAAAACAACATCACACCTCGACACTGGGTAAGTAATTTTCGGTGATACAGACCCTGTCCTGTTACAAGAATCTGCAAAATGTGCAACCACCAGTGGCCAGGTCAACACAGATTTGTTTGTCAATGAGTGTTTGTGTAAAAGATACTCCGTTGAGATATATGTCGTTTTTTTTTCAAATTAAAGGCACATAACACATGAAACATGACCTGCCATTATGGGGTTGCAGCTCAACACCCCTGTTGGGAAAACAAGCCTTGGCCACTGTTGGAAATCCAACAGCTGACCTGGGACTTTGAATGAAATACCACCAAACAATTTAGATTTCTAAGGTGCATTGCAGTGAAACAAAAACATCAAGGCTGTTTTGACTATGGGAGAAATACCCAATAACTTCCCAATCCCTTAAGGAACAAATCATTTCGCCTTTTTAGGCTTTGACCCTTTGGACTTAGCTTTTGGTGCTGGTGAAACCTCGCTCTTCTCAGTGGGTGGCTTTTCCTTGGCAAGCCTGAGTTAAAGAAAACAAAACAAAATAAGTTTTTTTTTGTGACATGATCCCCCACTTGATATTTTTCAGCATGTGGGACATTAATTGAAGGCAAGAAACTTTGCCCGGAATGATTTGACCTTGCCATCAGGGTCCTTGAAACCATCTTCCACTGCAGCTTTCCTTAGCTTGTGGGGGTAGTGAAATGACACATGTAATTTAGGATTTCAAATGGGCCCAATGTGTAGCATGTGTCTCACATTTTGTTTCATCAACATGACAAGTTTCAAAGTCAGTCGTTGACGTCCCTGGGGCGTGATGTAGACATGGTAATATTGACCTTGATGCTTGCCCTTCAATCTTTCTCGAACATCAACTTGCCATCCATCCTGCAGGGTCAGCTTTCCGACCGAGATGTATTGCCTTAGATATTAATTACATCAGATCATTGAAAATGCCGTGCTGATGTCACCCCCAGAAAAGAGCTAGGTAACACCCCAAATGAATAATGTAACAAAAAGTTGATGAAATATTGTCCATGATACTTCTTTGACTCCTTATCTTTTTTTGCATTTGCAATTTCTAACTGCTTGGATGGAAGGGGAACAGGTGCATATGCATTTTGTAAGGCCAGTTGTTGTACACGAGAAATTGTGACTGCAAATCTGGAGCTAGAGTAGTCCCTGAAGTCCTCAAAGACCACATTGCCCACAGATGTTGCCACCTGACAACCCAATATTGTCATTGTGCTGTGGGTTAGGTGTAAAAACACGAGCCATCAATCACTTCAGAACCTAACCATTGACAGGCCTTCTTCTCATCTTCGCCACCAGTGCTGGTCAAGGCGCCATCAGGAGGGATGGCCGAAGATCCAGGTTGCACTGATGATGATGTTGCTTCTGCTGGTCCACAGGGAAGTCCTCAATATCAAAACAAATTCAAAAGAAAGAAGTTCAGTGTTGATACAACATGGACAAGTAGCCTGATGTTTTCTTTCGGATCCTGTGTGTAGGCACTATAGGTACCTGCAGGACAAGGACATACCAGTTTCAAGAAACATGATAGATTTCAAAAGACATGGACATTCATTAAAGGTTCTTAATGAATCAAAACGGGGAAAAAAAACATAACAAAGAACAAAGCAAAATCTGACATACAAATTACAGATGGGACACTGACTGAGAGGACTTTGACCAAGCACTTTGAATAGTGGTTTGTTGCATCAGCTGCAACTTTGCCAAACGAACTGCATAATCTGGATAATTTATCGGTGACGAAACTTTTGTAGTGCTCCATCGTTTGAGACAGGATTTTGGGTATGCAGTGTTGATCTTGTACCCTGCCTTAGTGCCTTCAAGTCCTTTTGTCTCAATTGCGTTCTCCTCTTCGTTCTTTTCTTTCTCCTCTTCGCCATTGCTTTCTTCAGCCTTTGTATCTTCTTTGCTTTCCTTTTCTTTCTCCTCATTGCTACTGCTACTGCTGTTGCTGCCACTGTCTTCATCCTCTGTATCCTCACTGTCCGCACTGCTAAAGCTGCTGCTCTTGGTGGTCCAAGAGAAGCTGGAATCGTCCTCATCATCCTGTTCCTCCTCAGGTTTTGTCTTCTCTGGGCTTGGTAGCTGGAAGATGGCTGTTGTGGAGTTGATTTGTTTAACAGGAATGTCTCTCTTGCGAAGTTCCTCATGTCTTCGTCCAGTAAAATCTTCCCTCTTCCCACCACCAACTACTGCATCAGCAGCATTGTCTCTTTGGTTCGGCTCTTCCTCAGATGTGTCCATGTCTGTCTCCTGTCCACCATCATCACCATCCTTGGTTTGTGGACTTGTTGGTCCTTTGTATCCTGGAGGAGGTTGCTCATATAGCATCTCAGGTGTTTGAACACATGGTACTTCTGGTTCATCATCTTTCCTCTGTGTTTCCTTCTCATCTTCATCCTCTGATGGGTCATCCTCAAAGTCTGATTCTTCTTCTCGGTCTTCTTTGGCTCGCCCATGCACTACATGGACTTGTGACCTCAAGTCATTCAACTCGTCTTCGTTCAGTTGATTGAGGGTGTTTCTGATCCACTGTCCAAGCTCCTCACCATGCAGGTTCTGCATCGCCCAGTCTGTTTCCGCTTTGAGATCTTGTGATTGCGATCCGCTCGCCGCTCCTTCTTGTTCTTCTGCCTGCCCTGCTTCAGACATTTCCTCATCTTCTTCACTGTCTTCATCATCATTTTTCTTGTCTTCCTCACCTGGGGCTTCATCATCTTCACGGTCATTCTCATCATTTTTCTTTTCTTCCTCACCTGGCGAGTCTTCATCATCTTCACTGTCTTCATCCTGCTTTTTCTCTTCTTCCTCACCTGGGGCTTCATCTTCTTCACTGTCATCATCATTCTTTTTCTTTTCTTCCTCACCTGTCACGTCTTCATCATCTTCATTGTCTTCATCTTGCTTTTTCTCTTCTTCCTCACCTGGGGCTTCATCTTCTTCACTGTCATCATCATTCTTTTTCTTTTCTTCCTCACCTGGCACGTCCTTGTCCTCTTCTTCATCATTATGTATCTTTTCTTCCTCACCTGGCGAGTCTTCATCCTCTTCACTTTCTTCATCATTATCTTTCTTGTCTTCCGCACCTGGGGCTTCATCATCTTCACGGTCATTCTCATCATGTTTCTTTTCTTCCTCACCTGGCGAGTCTTCATCATCTTCGTTGTCTTCATCCTGCTTTTCTTTTTCGTCCTCACCTGGGGCTTCATCCTCTTCACTGTCTTCATCCTGCTTTTTCTCTTCTTCCTCACCTGGGGCTTCATCTTCTTCACTGTCATCATCATTCTTTTTCTTTGAGTCCTCACCTGGCGAGTCTTCATCATCTTCATTGTCTTCATCTTGCTGTTTCTCTTCTTCCTCACCTGGGGCTTCATCCTCTTCACTGTCTTTTTCCCGCTGTTGTTTTTTTTCATGTTCATCTTCAACTCCATCATCCTCCTCTTCATCTTCTGCCTGCTCTGAGGAACCATCATCCTCATCATGTTCATCTTCTTCATCGATGCCCTCCTCCCCAGTCTTTTCAAGGCCTGTTTTTGTCTCAGCCTCTCCTGCACCACTATCTTCGTGTTGATCATCACTATCCTCATCTCCAGCCTCATCTTCATCCTCACTCTCGCTTTCCTCTGACTGCTCGTCCTTTACATCATCTTCCTTTACACCCTCATCTTTCTCCAGGGGCTTCTCACCTGCCAAAGGTGCTCGCAGTTTGCTGGTAAACTAATTTTTGAACACAACATGGGCAGGACTATAAACTGGACACAACCAAAAAAGAACATCAACAACAATCGAGTTTCTAGTGCAAGTGACGTTTTCCAGCATCCTGTTGGCTGCTTCCGCTTTTGCGCTTCTTTGCAGAGTCCTGACATTGAGATTGATGGTCGTTTTTTTTGGTAATGATATTGCCCAAACTAAAATCATTTCGTTCAAAAGAGATTTAATATGATTGAATTGTCACGTTTGGGGAAAAGACATTTGAAAACACCAAAGCCAGGATACACAAAAACTGGTTGAACACATATTAAAATCAAAAAGTTCATTGTTTCCCAGAAACAGCTGCATGTTGTGACACATCAGCACTGCTCATAGCACCAGAGGGCCTGGAATTGTAGATTTCCAAGGTGGAAACATATTGTTTTGTTTACATCATTTTTTTGAACTTGGGTGGACTATAAAACATTACAAAATATGTGGACAGAACAGCCACCATAGGCCAAGAAACGCAGTCTCCATCTCAAAATCTGGCATTTGCAGACCATCGATGTCCATGGGCATGGTCTCCATATCATCCATAGATCTGTTCTTCCTGAGATGATGCCAGTGTAAAGTTGGTAATGAATTGGGAATTCAGTTGGCCCATGGTAAGAGAAATAACAAACATTTTTGGGAATGTCTAATGGCTTTGCTGATGGGGATGTATAACGAAAAGGGGGTAGAGCCAGAACAGGTTTGAAATTAATTGGGAATACTATAACCATGGTAAAATTAAACAATATCAGGAAAGAGTCTTTTTTTCAGCTTTTCTTGCAGCTTTGACTGATGGAGATAGGAATACATTTCCCTTCCTTTTGTTCTTCGCATGGTTAAGCAGAACTTGATGGCCTCGAAATGCCTCAGACAGGACTTGGTGGCCGTTGTTCTTTTTTGATGAACTATCTATTGCAAAACCACATCATGTAGAAATGATCACTGATGATCAAGGGGCTTGTTCCACGACCCATACATCAAGATCTTCATCGCTTCTTCCAAAACCTAAAAGGACAACGTGGTTCAGGTGTGCAAACATCACTTGTTATTGGTGGTGACTAGCACAAAAAAAAACAACTGGTTGGCTCAGTTCAGTTAACTATAGAAAAGGCTAAGCCCTGAACGAAGGTTTTTTTTCTTGATGACCTTCATCAAGCTTTTGCGTATAGAATTCTCCCGAGGAACTTTCACCAGTTCAGACGAATGGAATGCCGATCGTAACCATTGGTTGCCAGCAATTCGTATGTCACCACCAGGCCACATTTCACCCTTCTTCCGGATGGTTTCCACTCGGGTTTCATCTATTTTCCCCAACAAAGCTTTAGTCATTTTCCTGAGACCAGCATTTCACCCTAAAAAAGCAACATCAACAGGTACTTTACATGATTGCAGCAATATAAAAAAGAATACTAAATTTACCAAAGGCTCAGAGTCTCCTCATTGATGAGCTCTGCAGACTTCCGCTTAGCCATTGCAATACAGCACAAAGAAGCAGAAGATACTACAGCAACCCAAAGAACCCTAAAGGGATTTCTGGTGGATTTGTGATTCCCACACGTTAGATGATGTTATTTGCCAGGTAAAGGCTTTGGAATATACAATCTCATGTTTAGCTGTTTAGCTATCTTGTTTTTTGGTTGTCAACTACTCGAGGTGTAGTGTTGTGGATGTGTTCTTCAAACCCTGCTCTTTGCCCCAGAGCCAGGCTGCGAGAGGGCTTGACAACTCCATCTTGCAGTTATCCAGGGCCTCAGACCGAAAATGATTGGATGTATGTTAGACCCACTCTAAATCAGTGTCAAAATCACTAAAAAACTAAGGGGTGCCACTACGGTTTTAGTGCTAAGGGGTGTCACTACGCCATCCTTTGGAGGATGATGGTATACATATACAGTATATATATATTATTTAATCTATATCTACAGGTTGGCATTATATATGTTTGTCTTTTAATCAGCATCCTTCCTTTTTTTCCCGGATTTCTGAAGCATATCAAAACCCAAAGAAACCCCAACTACCCGGCCTTGGCAGGAATCCATCCCGCACTGGCACTCCTGTGATGTAAAGTTGGTGGGTTCAACCTTTCAACCCAGTTGAGCAATGCAAAAAGGGCCCCTGGTCAATTTCCTGTTTTTAGAGGATGAACTCCTACCCAATTATATAGGGATTATTTCATAAACCATTATTTCAGGATCCCTATGAACCCAACCAGTATAATGGAAAGTAACACGGATTTTTTTTTCGTGGCTCAGTTTTTGAAAAATATTTGTCAACATGGACATCTTCCCCCAATTTGTTGGGGGTGAAAACCAAACAAAATTCAGCTGTTTACCCCCTCTCCCCAATGCCTTTTCCCCACCCCAAATAGCTGGCATAGCTGGCCGCCCACCATCATCCCCGAAAAAATAAATTCCCAATGCCTAAAGGCCTTCCTGGGGGGTAAACGGCATCCCGGAGTAGCTTCTGGCAATCATTTTTGTTGGTTGACACGACTCGTCCATAGCAGCGGTTATGGAAAAAATGGGGTCATGCTACTAAAACATCCCCAGAGGATGTTAAGGGAACTGGCATATTTACCTACATTTGCTGGAGGTTTTTGATGGTAAATGTAGGTACGGTAAATCTACCATACATAAAAGCTTTTAAATTTCTACCCTAAGACTCATGGGATCTCAAAACTGGTGCTTTGGAGATCCCAGACCCCTGCTATACACATCCAAAGCCCTCAAATTCGCAGAGTCCAGTGATTCTTAGAGTATAAATAATTTGTGGAATAAAGTTCTAAGCTCAGCTATCTTCTAGCCGGATTTCTGAACCATCAACCGTAATATCCCCAGGATTATTCCCAATACCTCCACTTATATTCATGACTTACCAGGTAAGATGATTGAGGTCATTTACTGTATATAGGTCTCGCATCCAGAGCTTTCACAAACCTCGCCATTTTCAGGTACCGGTGATTGGATCTGGTCATGAGTGGTGAATTCTCATTCATCCATAGTATATCCCATGGCCCATGGGTTCCATGGCACTGCTATATTAATTCACATGAATCGCGGTTTTTCACGGTTTTCATGTAGGTCAATATACCAGTCCCATGAATCCTACGGGTATTGATGTCTATATATAGTGCACGTTTGTTGACAGAATAAATCTGCTTAATTAACTGAAAACTTAGTTATTCCACAGTTTTCTATATCCCATGTCAATACTTTGTATATACTTTGTATATACGTGTATATATATACATTATACTGTTGATGGTTCAGAAATCCGGTAAACTCACCAGTTGAGTTATGTAGTTGAACACCCATTAAGTACGAAGGATTTTTTACACATCCCAAAACGGTGGCTCCCTAAACCACCAGCCCTCACCAGTTGCCCTGGGCGCAAGGCTCGGCTCCCCCACTTGTACTCCACTGAGTCGCCAATTTTGTAAGTGGCTTCCGTGGCTTCCTGTAAGTCGGAAGCACCCCCGGCGGGCTTGGGAGATGAAGTTCCTTATAGTTCCTTTGGGGAAACTCTATTTGGGTGTTTCCAAAAGTAGTGGTACCCCCAAATCATCCATTTTAATAGGGTTTTCCATTACAAACCATCCATTTTGGGGTACCTCTATTTTTGGAAGCACCTATTTTTTTGCAGGGGCTATGTTGATTTTTCAGGGATGATAAATCAATTGTCCCAACTGTTTTTGTGCCGATTTAATGATCTAATTAAATCATCTAGTTGCTGGTTTTTCCGAAACCCATCTGAAAAAATATGCGGAAGTCAAATTGGATCATGAAACCCCAAGTAAGTAGGGGTGAACATGAAAAAAATATTTGAGTTGCCACCTGGAAAATAGCTGGGGCCTTATATTCTAAGAGAATTCTTTGAGGCCGGACTTTTTGTGTGTTTTTTTTTGGGGGGTGACAGATTTTGCAGCAATGACGAAGACTTTGTGGTGGTGAAATGGCCCAGTTGAAGCCGACAAAATCTCGGGAAAAGATCTACCAGTTGTAAGTTATAAGGTCCCATAACTCCACGTAAAGGTTATAGGTCCTATTTCACCCCGGCCCATCTTGTATCCCTGTAATTGTTGGTACCAACTGCCTTCAGTCTAGCATCAGGCTTACCCTCCAACCTCAACCACCCACTGGCTGACTTTTAAATAATTCCCTAAATTCACCACCACAAGAACCCATCATTTTGGGAGTCCCTCCAAAAAAAAACCTGGAAGTCTTGGAAGTTAACTTGAATTCATGGGCATGCCTGGCCAGTCATCTCAGAAATGCCTGCATATCCCATGACGCATCCATGGGACTGGCCTGGTATATTTGCCTACATTTGTTTACATAAAAATCAACCATTCATGTAGTATAAATATAACGTTCGTCCTACGGATTCCTATGGCTATTGTCTTCCAACCTTTTCCCCCAGACCCGACCTAGTTGGTGATTGAACCAACCCATTTCAAAAAATATGCTCGTCAAATTGGATCATGAAACCCCAAGGATCGGGGTTTAAAGTAAAACATATTTGAAACCACCACCCCCGAATCGACGGGCATCCAAACGGCCTCTCGAAAACGTACACGGCTCTCATCACCCTTCGGCGGCATCGGATCGCCAACGAGACTCGCCTCAGAAGTGCGATGTGATGCCGGTGCCCGGCAAGGACTTACCGTAGAAAAACTGGCTGGTCCTTAGTAAAAAAAAAACATACGGGAGATTCGAAGTTATCATTTGGTGTCGGCCTTCGAAAGAGGTTCTCTTAGCCATGTTAAGATATTGGTTAAGATATTGCCATTCTCAATTGAAAGATATATATATATATCTACAATGTATATATATATATATGTAATATACATGACATGTATATAATATGGAGGCCCAGTGCGGGCTGTTCAAAATGCCTTCCTTGAAAACACCTGCCTTGGGCCACTTACACGACCCAGGTTTTGAACCAATTCAATGTTTTAGATATGATGATCTTGCTGATATGTACAGCCCAATCAGGAAAGAAATAAACAGAAATTGCATGCAAAAAGAGAAAAGAAGTAAAGAAAAACTAAAAACAACAAATGACAACAAAAGAAAAGAAAAGAAAGGAAAAGAAGAAAAGAAAAACCAAGAAAGAAAAAAGGAAAAGAACAAGGACAAGAAAAGAAATTAAAGACCAAGAAAAGAAAAGACAGAAACCAAACAGCATGACAACAAATGAAAAGAAAATAAGATAAAAAAAAAACAATCAAGGAAAGAAGAAAGAAGCAAGAACATAGCAACTACAAAGGTAGCAAAAACAGAAATCATTAACAACATATACGCAATCTACTCTTTAAAAGGTGGGTTTTAGCACTGCCCTAATATATGTGTTGGACTTTCAACTAGCCAAACTTGTGCTAATTTGCTTTCCAATGACTTTTTCTGGGATTTCGTGGCCAAGTTCGTTTTTTTGGGGCATAATGTGTTTAAAGGCTCAGCAGAAAAAAAAAAACAGACAGACTTCAGGAAGGGACGATCTTTCAAGGCTCTTCTGCACATTGGGACCGGAGCTCAGGTCTTTTGATTTGATTCTTGTATCTTGAAGCTGAGTTTATCCCCCCTTTCCAATGAAAATTCCATACACATTTGTCCAATACCTACTGTATATATATATGAATATACAATCTGTAACATAAGTGTATATGGCAAGATGTGAATGTGAATATACGTAGTATATGTTGCGGAAAATGTAAAAAAACATGTGTAGATTTCAATGTATATAATATATGATAAGTTTAAAGAACACAAGTTGATCAGTCCACAATCAAACTAAGAAACTCTTCGTTTTTTTCTGCACTTTTTCCCCCGTGGAGTTCTCTTTTTCCCCCTTCTCAAGCTCGATCCAGGAATCCAATCCGAGGACGTGGCGAAGTGAATTTCTGAAAAAATCGGGCCAACCAAAGCGATATGAAAAAGGGCATTTCCAAACGTTCCCATAAGATCCATGGGACTGGTATGTTTACCTTCATGAATGGTTGATGCTTATGGTCAATGTATATAGGTAAATATACCGGTTCAGGGGTTTACATGCCCATAGGATCCATAAAACTGGCGATTTGTATGGTAAACGTACGCTAAAACATATACCAGTCCAATAGTTGGATATAATTATCCGTTATGGGACATATATACCAGTCCAATAGTTGGATATATATCCGTTATAATATAACAGTCAAATAGTATACGCTAAAACATATATCCGTTATGGGATAGAATGAAGTAGTTGGAAATCAGTCTCTTTGAACCTTTCCCAAACATCAAAGTCCCAGGGCCAAATACGCTTCCCAACTGATGTTTCCAATGATTCCCAATGGATCTACCCACTCTTTGGCTCAATCTTTCCCAAACTTCAACATCAAACATCGGCCAGAGAGTCTGGCCACTGTTCGAACTAGAACGCACAAAAACGTGTGAAAATTCATCTCGTGACACATACTACCAATTTTTGGCAGCGTTATTTAAAAAAACACATTGATACAAAAAACCCTGTGTTCAAGTGAGGCGACATTGTCAAGGAGATCTAACTGAAATATATTGAGTACACTACTTGAACACTTGTTTCACCAACTCGCAAGATCCCAACGCCCAACTTGCAAGCACCCAGGGGTGCCAAAAGGGTGAACCCTCCCGTGTTCCGTCGGCCCTCGGAGGCCTTCTTGCCCTTGGAGTACCTCAAACATCCAGCAGCAAAATTGGTGGCTTGGGGATGTCATCCGAGTCCAAGAAGGGTCCGGATGAAGTAGAACAGGAAAAAAAACATGGCTTCGCTATATGATATCCCAATATTCCCGTAACCACCATTTTTATAGAATAGCATAGTGGGGGAAAACATGAAAGGGACATCATAAACTTCATATACGAATCACATAATTTTCATATATCCCACAGCATGGGTTCGATTTGACATCAGATCTTGAACTTCAAATATCGATGAAAAAAACTAGCGTAGAAAAAAAACTCAAAACTCACCCCACCCTTTGCTCAGCAAAGCCAGCTGAAAAGTGATGGAAAAAAAACAATCTAATTACTGGTATGTAGGTTGGGTCCTGCCAAAACACTCATGAAGGTTCATAAATGGGCCATTAATAAGAATATTGATGTGTATTTTCCAATTGCTACGGTTTAGACTGGGTTGAAAGGCGGGACTTCGTTGGTACATATATAGGGGTTTATAACGACCCAGTGATGTATCCATGGATTTCACGAACCTTCACCTCCTCCTGGACAACTTGGTGCCGTGCCAGCTTTAGGGCAACATCTTGGTGGTTCAGTTCCATCGTAGTAACCATCTTCGCCTGGGCGAAAAACTGCAACCAAAAACTGCAACCGAAAAACTGGGTTCAGTTCCATCGACACGGCGATCACTACTGTTGATGGTTCAGAAATCCGGCGTTCACCACTTGAGGTTGGTAGATCATCCAATTATTTACATGTGTTTTTGTTGCATCCCAGGTTGTGTAGGATTTTTTCCATCAACAATATGTTTTTGGGTAGGTTTTTTGAAAACATGACATCTGCCTCTTCAAGCATCACTGCTGATTTAAGGTTCTTTCCAGCTGGCCATCCAAGAATCCCAAGCGGTCATCTACTTTCATGTGTTTCCCGCAGCTTCGCAGGAATACATGAGTATGGACTGTACCCACTTGTATACATCATAATCTACTTGTATAATCTGTGAAATCTGTACCCCTGAATCTTACAACATCCCACCCATAGAAACACACACTCTTAAAACCACTTGAAAACACTTAAAAACCACTTTCACCCATGCAACTGGTGTTTTCTTTCAGCTGCAGCTTGGTTTGTTGTTTCAAAATCCAAGAAACCAGGAACTTTGGGTCGTGGCATTTGGCTGATAGGCAAAAAATAGCGATTCAAAGGAGTCGTCCTGGTGCAAAACGGCAACGACCCCTTCAAACCAATTTGTTTCAAAAAGGTGTGGTCTGATAGCATGATGATGATGATGATGATGATGATGATGATGATGACGATGATGTTTTGAAAGCCTTGAAGGAAGCATATAAGGAAGAGGCGAGAACACTCCTATAAGGAAGAGGCGAGAACACTCCATCGGTACCTGTTTGGATACTACTGCAAACAATCGTAACTTTATGAGACTATAATGCAATGAAGGTAAACAAGCATGTTGCATCTAATGTAATCCAAATACTTATATAAATTAAAAAAAAGTCAAACTTCCCACAATATAGAAACATCAAAAGCAAAGCAAAGAGGCAGAGTCAGAAGAAAGTAGAGTCAGAAGATACACACGAGCGTTACGAAAGTTGCGAAGTTTTTTTCAATGATTGGTGGGTCGGATGGGTCGAGAAGTAGGCTCGCTAAAGCGGCGGGTGCGGAGGTAGCTATTCAGCGGAGAAAAAAAAATTGCACGCCGCTGCGGCACGAAGAGCGTTTTCAAGTCAAATTCCTAAAAAAAAACTGATGGTCCCGGACCACTTTTTCAAATTCAGATGTCGAAAAAATGCCTGTTAGTGTGGGCCCAAGAACTTGTCCAAGTCAAAATGCTACAAACACCTCAGCAACGGGTCTCTTTTTGAAGTTCAGATGTCGAAAAATGGCACGGCGCTGTGGCGCGAAGCACATTTGTAAATTGTGTAAGTCAAAAGGTACAAAGCACACCATGCTTAGACTAGTCAATTGGTCAGTTAGTCAATTAGTCAGTTAGTCAGTGGGACAACTACAGGAGTCAGTGTTTTTGCTTTGTCATCCTTGACTCAGAACAACCAATCTCTCCTATAGGTTTCCTATTCTTGAAACTTCCGCCGCCGCCTCGTGCAGTACTACTGGTAGAGAGGTATACTATTGAGTAGAATGCTCTTGAGGTATACAACTTCATTTTCACAACATTGATGCACACACCCATGAAACCACTCCCACATAAACCATGATGACCCAATCCTCCAGAGTAGCTCTAGCTCCTTCTTGGCCAATAGCAACCTAGGCCCAAAACTCCAAACTGGAAACCTCCTTTTTGGGACTGTATACTAATGTATGATTACAGATGGTTTTTGTTGATGTAATATTCAAGAAGAAACTATAAGGAGATACTATAGAAATAAACATATATATGTATATATATAAATGTTAGTCTATATAGTCTTGTCCGAACTCGACCGTAAAATCAGCTAGCAGCTAACAAAAACACCCAAAGGTAAGGAAAAACAGGACCTGAAAATCATGAGCAATGCCTAAGCCTAGAATCTCCACGGTTAAACGGCACAAGGGACATGCAACACAATGAAGCATAGCGATCTACATCATCTAGTTGGTGGTTTCAACCCATCTGAAAAATATTAGTCAAATTGGACTCTTCCCCAAGTAGGGGTGAAAATAAAAAATATTTGAAACCACCACCCAGTCATCTTCTGTATAGTTCCTATGATTGGGCAAAGATTTGAACATTGCTTGATACAGTACGTGAATAGCACCTGGCAAGCTGTTGTCCTGTTTCTGATTTTTCAACACTTTGCGTCTTCGATGCGGATTTTGATGGGAATTTGAGATACCCCACCCCCATGCCCCAGGAAAGAAGCCTTTATTTGGGGGATAAAGGGAAAATTCCTGGTTCATAACCCCTTCATCACGTAAATTCCCCATGTTTTTTCTCCGTGGATCTCAACCTGAGTGGCCCCCACGGCATTGGAAGATTTGTTTCGGTGTCTTGAGGTTGATCGCCCATCAGCGAAACGACCAAACTTTTTCGTAATTTCTTCACCTTAACCGCCAGTGGTGGGCTTCAGCAGGGCTGAAAAGTGCCATGACGCATCCATGGGACGAGCAACATATCTACCCATAATTACCATACAAATCAACCATTCATATAGGTAAATATACCGTTCGTCCCATGGATGGTATGGGTAGTAATCTCACTAAACATTCCAGAAATGTTGTCAGATTTCGGGATTTGCCCTTTCCAATGCATGGGGATGGGATTGAGGCCCTGAATACTCTAGGGAGGGGTCTGGATGGGCGTGCTCAAGTTGACGGAAAATTTGGTTTAAGAAAAACTTGTCGTGACTTTATAAGCTATCATGCCCCCAAAATGTGAGGTTAGGATTTAAATGCCCCACGAAAACACAAATTTGTCATCAAACAACCAAACCAGGATCAAATAACCAGTCCTCTTTTTGATGTTGGCAAGGATTTCTTCGTTCATCGTTTGCTGGGATGTCCTTCTCACGACAGGAAGATGGTCAAAAACTCCGGGAAATTTCAGGGATGATTAGCTACCAGTGTCGCTGAATGAGGTCATATGAAACCTGGAAGATTTACTCCCTAGTAATTCAACATGTCCCGTGAAAAGGCACCATCTTGAAAGGACATGTCATCTTCCAACCATCGATTTTCAACCGAGATGTCAGTTTTCAGGCCCGATGAGACCTGGAGCATTTATAGATTTTAGTACTATACATTTTTATCTATGTGCCAAAAATGTATACCACCACCTTCCCCCACCACCACTCTGGGTTAGGAATTTTCCAACAAACCTTCCGGGGATCAAAAACCCTTGGCCCCCCCCCAAAAAAAATGCACTCACATCCTCCCTATCGCCCCAAAACGCCTTCATCGGTGAGAATCCGCTCGGCCAAAACGGCGAAGCTAAAACGATCGGTCGGATTTAAACTGGAGCCCAAACCCCTGCGATTTCTTCTCTCGCTGAGAGGTCTTTGGTTCAACTAACATCTTAAACCAAGAGCCTTCAGAAAATACTGCTGAAGGGCCGCTTTTTTAGCTAGGAGGCTGGGGATAATAGGGGATACTACTTCAATTTTTTTAATTTTCAACCCGAAAGCTCTCAAAAGGCTTTGAAAGCAAACCTATCACTACTCGTTGAATCCGACAAAAAACAAGCAAGTTTTATTTATGCATATATTGTGTTTATCTTCTTCAGGAGGAGTCCCTGTCCACACCTACTGTTTCAACACACATTCTAGGTGTAAAGAATCAAAATAGGTACCCAGCAATCGAACATGGGAATGGACATCACCCACTGTCACCCAATAGAAATTCATCTACACAAAGCTGGTGATTTTTGGGATTTCAGCCACAGTAGCAAATGCTCATCCCACTTTGACAACTGAAGTATGTCAGACCTAGTTCCAAACCAGTTGAAACGGATATATATATATATATATACACTGAAAGATCAACCGACTGAGAAGTCTTCCGGAAATTTGGCAGCTCAACATAAATGTGATTATAATCACCTCGGCAATATTACATTGAACTGTGAAATCAGAATTACTTTTTGGGCGGTGATCAATTTTAATTATTATCAACTCAAAAATGGTAACATTGAAGGAATATGGATTCTGGGCTCATCTAGCAGAACTATAACTTGCCCATTCGTCATCTGGGTGATAAGATCACTCCCATGGTCCGCAACAGGTATGAGTTTCACAAATTTGAGCATGAAAACCATCGCTGAACATACATAGATGTAAATGTAATACACCTGAAGGTACAAGGATGCATGTAACACATCTGATTGCACCTGCCTAGTAATAGACATTCACGTATATACATTTTTTTACCTTTGCAAACCATCCACTTACAAATACCAACCACCGTTTTACAGTGTTGCCTATACCTATTGGACCGTACACCGTACACCTTCGAAGTCCAGGAGTTTTTATCCCTTTTCCCGAGAAAAAAATCAGCGTTTGGAAGATCAAAACACAAGTGATTTGTTGTTTCATTTAAAAAGTCCGGAGCAATTTTCCCCAAACGCACAAAATATAACAAAATGATCTCTCCAAATTTTCATTCGTACCTTCCATTGGCTCAATTATTTCTACATGTACTTGCAAAGGGGTCCCCAAAGAGTTTCAGCTTCAAATGGTGCCTGGTCAGTCCGGTGGCTTGGACACATCATGAGTTCAAGATGTCAATTTTCCCGAACAAAAAACACAGCTGTTCACAAACAAACAAAATTCATGATTTTGACCCGGAAAATAAACCTTGGAAGAAACCAAACCCAAATGCTCCATGTATGGATTACTTATTTACCTACATTATGTGAAAAATGGCCAGATTCCAGGGGGAAATGGTAGGTAAATATTCCCTACATGGCACATTTTGGGAAGAAAAAAACCCGTCCTTTTTCGTCCACGATTTCAAGCACTTCACTGGCTACCATTGGTGGCACCGGTGGCCGGTAACTGCGACTTTTAGACCTTGAAAAAGCCCTCCACTGCTCACGGGCTACCATGGCCTCCGGGTGCTTTCGGTTTTCCAGCGACGATTTGAAAACCGTGGGGTTTCCACCGGGAATGATCCCCCCAAACAAACACACAAAATTATATTGGAATATATTGGACATGTGCAAAAAATCTAAGATTGCTTTTTGTGTCTTTATGTATTACACATAGGGTATGTTTGTTTTCTATATAGCGTATATGAGATATAATATCTATACATATACATACAGCATATCCCGGGTGATTTATGAAGGTGAAATTTCACACACTTGGGAGAAAAAGATCTCAGAATTCCCCTTCAGCCTCAATAGTCACCTGTATGCATGAGACCTGAAACTTGGGACCTTGGCAACCATCCCAATATCAGATTCGAAACGGCCGAAAATCGACCATCAACCCCTCAAAGGCAAGAGATGTCCAAAAAGGTTCATCATCGAAAAACAGAAATGATCTATTAAGCAAACATTTTTCCAGATCACACTGGATCAAATCCTTCAGACTTTGGTTCGAGAATGGATTCAATAAAGTCAGACCCAAGATGCAAAGACTTTACAAATCTCAATTCCAACTTCAAACCCAAACCCGAAACGTAAGTAACAGTGGCAAATCACTGCACACAGACCACTCAGTCCACTGCAATGCCGCACGAACATGTTTTGTCATTTTCAGCGGCTAACTCGGATAACTCTACAGCATTTAATCACTTTTGCATATTCACATCCAGAACGGGTGAAATTTCTTTCTGACTCAAAATCCTTCACTTTGCCTTTCTCCAAAGAGGCTGTCATATTTTTCAGAGAGATCTCCAAGGAGTTGCTGGGTTCTCTCACGCAGTGGTAACTCTGTCTGCAGTACCAGTCAAGAGATCTTGGAGCTTGGTCTTCACCTGCTTTGGCCACAAGTCTCTGCAGTCTCCATATTCTCCATCAAGTGACTCATGAAATCCACGTTGAGCCATGAGATCCAACAGCTCCGCAACTTTGGAATCTAACAAATAAGCCATGATCAAAATCAAAATGCAGGAAATCTGGCGTAGGGTGCGGAACGTAGGGTGCGGAACGTTTCAGTGCTTGGAATCATCAATTTTTTGGACTTAACAATGTCTTTCTCACGCTCATTGTTGGTTCTCCGATCATTGTTTTTTCTCAGTGATCCGGAGAACCAACAATGAGCCTGAGAAAAAAGTTTGTTAAGACCAAAAAATTTATGATTCCAAGCACTGAAACGTGGCATGAATGCATTAAAGACCACTCTCGGAGTCATGTTTTCATCCAGCAAGGCAGCAGCCAAAAGCTGCCATAAAAGAAGCTCCTTGGGGTAATGTTCCAATAGGCTTGCCAACATCGTCAGTTCTGCTTGAAGATCTAATGGTGTTTTGGGTTCAGGAAGCCTTCTCAAGGACTTTTCACGGGTCAGCTTACGCTTTGGAAGCAACGCGCCAAGGAGATTGAGGGGACCGATTCCACAAGGAACTTTGTACACTTTCCACACTGAAATTGATGTACTTTGCCAATTTACCACAACTTTTTTGATTTTTTCCAGTTCCTGTGACTGGAATTGCTTTTCGGCGCCATGCAGCAAGAATCTCCTGTAAGCTTCGGTAGCTCAACATAACATCACCAGGTCTTTCTTCAAGTTCCTTCAGCATCTCCTTCATCTGTTCCAGGCTTTTTCTTTCCAACACGAGTCTTGAACCTTGTCTTGACTTTGGACTTTAACCGAAATCGGCAAAAGTGAAACTTACAAAGCTTACAAAAACTTGTAAGCTTTGTAAGTTTCACTTTTGCCGATTTCGGTGGTTTCTCGGATTCTCCGGTGACTTCAAAGACTGGCGTACTTGACCAGTTCATAACAACCGGCGCCAAAGTGCGCTTTTCGTGTCAAGCCTGGTCTCTGATTCGGTTTGGGAGGCCCTCCTTGGTTATCTCTGAATTGCATCCGTTGACGCTTCGAGCAACGACCTTGAAGTTCAACAGGCTCTGAGCAAAGAACCCAGACCAATCTGCGGAGGAATTTTTCCCATTCTGCGGAATCCAACATGTGCTCTGCACCTCCACCTTCCAAGAAGGCTTGAATTTGATGACAATCCTGCTCCCGCACGCTTTCGGTGCTTATACTTTGCTGTAAATGTGCGAAAAATTCGCGCTTGAACCAGGTATTCTTCAAGCTTGATCCTCCCCACAATCTCTGTTTAAATTCTTCAAACCACAAAACTTTTGCCATTTTTCCTGCTAGGTCCAGTTGATCTTCATAGTCCAACATCTCATCAAGCAATCCTTGATATTCCTTCAATTTCGAGAGATCTTGATGTATTTTTTCATTTTTATTGTCATCGTCCAAGTTTCTACGACATTTGCATCTCTTGCTTTTGCATGGGCACAAGGCCGTGTTGTTTGCGTTCATTGCTGGGATGTCCTTCTCACGAGGGGAAGATGGTCAAAAACTCCGGGAAATTTCAGGGATGATTAGCTACCAGTGTCGCTGAATGAGGTCATATGAAACCTGGAAGATTTACTCCCTAGTAATTCAACATGTCCCGTGAAAAGGCACCATCTTGAAAGGACATGTCATCTTCCAACCATCGATTTTCAACCGAGATGTCAGTTTTCAGGCCCTATGAGACCTGGAGCATTTATAGATTCAGTACTACACTTTTTATATGTGCCAAAAAGTTTTGAGAAAACATGTTTGAGAGGATATACCCCCACTTTCCCCACCACCACTCTGGGTTAGGAATTTTCCAACAAACCTTCCGGGGATCAAAAACCCTTGGCCCCCCGCAAAAAACATACACACACACACACACATCCTCCCTATCGCCCCAAAACACCTTCATCGGTGAGAATCCGCTCGGCCAAAACGGCGAAGCTAAAACGATCGGTCGGATTTAAACTGGAGCCCAAACCCCTGCGATTTCCCCTTCTCTTCGATGCTGAGAGGTCTTTGGTTCAATTAACGTCTTAAACCAAGAGCCTTCAGAAAATACTGTTGCAGGGCCGCCTTTTTAGTTAGCTGGGGATAATGGGGATACACGGGGATACTACTTCTATTTCATCTAATCTTCAACCCGAAAGCTCTCAAAAGGCTTTGAAAGCAAACCTACTCGTTGAATCCGACAAAAAACAAACAAGTTATATTTATGCATATGGTGTGTTTATAGTCTTCAGGAGGAGTCCCTGTCCACACCTACTGTTTCAACACGCATTCTAGGTGTAAAGAATCAAAATACTATCCAGCAATCGAACATGGGAATGGACATCACCCACTGTCACCCGATAGAAAATCATCTACACAAGGCTGGTGATTTTTGGGATTTCAGCCACTGTACTGAATGCTCATCCCACTTTGACAACTGAAGTATGTCAGACCTAGTTCCAAACCAGTTGAAACGGATATATATACAAATATATATATATATACACTGAAAGGTCAACCGACTGAGAAGTCTTCCCGAAATTTAGCAGCTCAACATAAATGTGATTGAAATCACCTTGGCAATATTACATTGGACTGTGAAATCTGAATTACTTTTTGGGTGGTTAATCATCAATTGTAATGATAATCAACTCAAAAATGGTAACATTGAAGGAATATGGATTCTGGGCTCATCTAGCACAACTATAACTTGACCATGTTTCATCTGGATGATAAGATCACACCTATGGTCCGCAACAGGAATGAGTTTCACAAATTTGAGCATGAAAACCATCGCTGAACATACATAGATGTATATGTAATACACCTGAAGGTACAAGGATGCATGTAACACATCTGATTGCACCTGCCTAGTAATAGACATACACGTATATACATGTTTTACCTTTGCAAACCATCCACTTACAAATACCAACCACCGTTTTACAGCGTTGCCTATACCTATTGGACCGTACACCGTACACCTTCGAAGTCCAGGAGTTTTTATCCCTTTTCCCGAGAAAAAAGTCAGCGTTTGGAAGATCAAAACACAAGTAATTTGTTGTTGATTCATTTAAAAAGGGCGGAGCAATTTTCCCCAAATGCACAAAATGTCACAAAATGATCTCTCCAAATTTTCATTCGTATCTTCTATTGGCTCACTTATTTCTACATGTACTTCCAAAGGGGTCCCCCACGAGTTTCAGCTTCAAATGGTGCCTGGTCAGTCCGGTGGCTTGGACACATCATGAGTTCAAGATGCCGATTTTCCCGAGCAAAAAACACAGCTGTTCACAAACAAACAAAATTCATGATTTTGACCCGGAAAATAAACCTTGGAAGAAACCAAACCCAAATGCTCCATGTATGGATTACTTATTTACCTACATTATGTGAAAAATGGCCAGATTCAAGGGCAAATGGTAGGTAAATATTCCCTACATGGAGCATTTGGGGAAGAAAAAAAACATCCTTTTTCGTCCACGATTTCAAGCACTTCACTGGCCAGCATTGGTGGCACCGGTGGCCGGTAACTGCGACTTTTAGACCGTGAGAAAGTCTTCAACTGCTCAAGGGCTACCATGGCCTCCGGGTGTTTTCGGTTTTCCAGCGACGATTTGAAAACCGTGGGGTTTTCACTGGGAAGGATCCCCCAAAAAAACCACACAAAATGATATTGGAACATATATTGGACATTTGCAAAAATCTAAGATTGCTTTTTGTGTCTTAATTTATGTATTACACATAGGGTATGTTTGTTTTCTATATAGCGTATATGAGATATAATATCTATACATTTACATACAGCATATCCCGGGTGATTTATGAAGGTGAAATTTCACACACTTGGGAAACACAGATCTCAGAATTTCCCCTTCAGCCTCAATAGCCACCTGTATGCATGAGACCTGAAACTTGGGACCTTGGCAACCATCCCAATATCAGATTCGAAACGGCCGAAAATCGACCATCAACCCCTCAAAGGCAAGAGATATCCAAAAAGGTTCATCATCGAAAAACAGAAATGATCTATTAAGCAAACATTTTTCCAGATCACACTGGATCAAATCCTTCAGACTTTGGTTCGAGAATGGATTCAATAAAGTCAGACCCAAGATGCAAAGACTTTACAAATCTCAATTCCAACTTCAAACCCAAACCCGAAACGTAAGTAACAGTGGCAAATCACTGCACACAGACCACTCAGTCCACTGCAATGCCGCACGAACATGTTTTGTCATTTTCAGCGGCTAACTCGGATAACTCTACAGCATTTAATCACTTTTGCATATTCACATCCAGAACGGGTGAAATTTCTTTCTGACTCAAAATCCTTCACTTTGCCTTTCTCCAAAGAGGCTGTCATATTTTTCAGAGAGATCTCCAAGGAGTTGCTGGGTTCTCTCACGCAGTGGTAACTCTGCAATACCAGTCAAGAGATCTTGGAGCTTGGTCTTCACCTGCTTTGGCCACAAGTCTCTGCAGTCTCCATATTCTCCATCAAGTGACTCATGAAATCCACGTTGAGCCATGAGATCCAACAGCTCCGCAACTTTGGAATCTAACAAATAAGCCATGATCAAAATCAAAATGCAGGAAATCTGGCGTAGGGTGCGGAACGTTGACGCTGTGCCTGCCATACCTTTGTGAAGTCCAAAAAATTGATGATTCCAAGCACTGAAACGTGGCATGAATGCATTGAAGACCACTCTCGGAGTCATGTTTTCATCCAGCAAGGCAGCAGCCAAAAGCTGCCATAAAAGAAGCTCCTTGGGGTAATGTTCCAATAGGCTTGCCAACATCGTCAGTTCTGCTTGAAGATCTAATGGTGTGTTGGGTTCAGGAAGCCTTCTCAAGGACTTTTCATGGGTCAGCTCACGCTTTGGAAGCAACTCACCAAGGAGATTGAGGGGACCGATTCCACAAGGAACTTTGTACACTTTCGGCACGATAAAATTGATGTACTTTGCCAATTTCCCACAACTTTTTTGATTTTTTCCAGTTCCTGTCACTGGAATTGCTTTTCGGCGCCATGCAGCAAGAATCTCCTGTAAGCTTCGGTAGGCCAACATAACATCACCAGGTCTTTCCTCAAGTTCCTTCAGCATCTCCTTCATCTGTTCCAGGCTTTTCTTTCCAACACGAGTCTCGAACATTGTCTTGACTTTGGACTTTGTAAGCTTTGTCACTTTCACTTTTGCCGATTTCTGTGGTTTCTCGGATTCTCCAGTGACTTCAGTGACTGCGACTCCAGCATTCTGTTCCTTTTTTCCCTTTGTTGTTGACTTCGATGCAGAAGTGACCCCCGCCTTCGCCTTTGATGATGAATATTTTTTGCCTTTCTTGTCTTCCATTTTACCCGTCATCTTACTTGCTCCAATCTCAACATGAGCTTTGAGCTGCTCCTGCATACCATTCAACTTTGCTAGGTCTCGGTGGCTGGCCATGAAAGATGCATGATGTTTTTGTTCCTGTATCTCTTTGGGGTCTTTCAAACTGTTGGGCGTCAAATGTGCTGCAAATCGCCCTTGTATGTACTTGACCAGTTCATAGCAACCTGCGCCAAAGTGCGCTTTTCGTGTCAAGCCTGGTCTCTGATTCGGTTTGGGAGGCCCTCCTTGGTTATCTCTGAATTGCATCCGTTGACGCTTCGAGCAACGACCTTGAAGTTCAACAGGCTCTGAGCAAAGAACCCAGACCAATCTGCGGAGGAATTTTTCCCATTCTGCGGAATCCAACATGTGCTCTGCACCTCCACCTTCCAAGAAGGCTTGAATTTGATGACAATCCAGCTGCCGCACACTTTCGGTGCTTATACTTTGCTGTAAATGTGCGAAAAAATTGCGCTTGAAAAAAGTATTCTTCAAGCTTGGTCCTCTCCACAATCTCTCTTTAAATTCATCAAACCACAAAAACGTTGCCTTTTTTCCTGCTTGTTCCAGTTGATCTTCATAGTCCAACATGTCATCAAGCAATCCTTGATATTCCTTCAATTTCGAAAGATCTTGATGTATTTTTTCATTTTTATGGTCATCGTCCAAGTTTCTACGACATTTGCATCTCTTGCTTTTGCATGGGCACAAGGCCGTGTCGTTTGCGTTCATTGCTGCCATGATTTCCACTGGGCAAGTCATGTCCAAACCACCACGTGCAGCATGTTGCGGTTCTGTCTCAAGAAATTTCTGTTCTTCCAGGCTCTCTGCATTCCACAAATGAAGACCCAACTGATTCCATCGATCTTCACTAGAACGTTTCATTGAATAAAACCGTTTTGACAAAGCTAGGGCATTGATCTTGACCTTGAGCTGTCTGTTCTGTACTTTGAGGCTCTTGTTCTGCTTCATACGAAAAAGAGCCACTTCACTAAAGTTCCAAACTTGCTTTCCGTTCGCCCTTCGATGGTGAGGGGCGAGCTTTGGGCCACGTTTGAGTTGTCGTCTCAAACGATTTGCTTTGCGCGGCGCACGACAGCCATAGTGCCTTCCCATGGCTTTGCGCAATCACACGTAGTCACGTGTGATTTACCTCTTTTACACTTGAATGATGTACTCACTGCATTCGTATCTAAAGGGTGGTGACATGTGCATATATTTTGTAGGTTAAATATATATATATACGTAAATGTGTGACAACGCACACAGGTGTACACTATGTTGCAGGTCAATCTTGTTGAAATGAGCCGCGGCCATGTCTCCAATTGGTTTCATGAAACCTTGGACGAATATAAAATTGCATAATGGAAATCCAAGGAGACTTGTGAGGTCTGATCCAAAAGTAAGACTGCAAGACACATTTCCAAAACAATCAATCTGCACAATCCTAGTTAATCACGGTCAATCTGTGCTTGGAAAACTCAACGCTTGCCTTGGTCTTCATAGACTTTATGACTCCCCCTCATGAAATGGTCCAAAAATTAAGGGTGTTCGGCAAACTGGATCCATCAGACCATGACAATGGAAAAAAGAGTTCGACAAATTGCAGATATTAGCTGTGCAAGTACATAAAACCCACGTAACACCACTGTGGCAATTTTTGAAAAGTTCCCGGATTGAATTTTCACGAGTTGATTTTCCGTGGCCTTCTGGTAGAGCTTCTGTTCCTTCAAGACATCCTCCAATTTCCTCCATCGCTCACGTACCCGTCGGCAAAGTCGTGCCACCCGACGGTTGGAGGTCATTCGTTCATGGGCACCCAGGGCAGCCTAACAAACATGGACGCGCATCGCAAAGCAACTCTCCGATGGCATGGGATGAAGTGACGGGATGTTGAAAACTGCAGACCATGGGAACCCAAAACCTTCATTTTTACCCATATATTGGGGGTTTAAAACCTTCATTTTTCATGGTTTTGGGGTCCAAGGGGATGAATTATTTATTAATTTATCTATTCCCTAGCAATCCAATCACCGAAACTGAGAATGCTAATGGAAGCTAAATACCTTGCATTTCGTTTCAGAAATGATGAAATACACCCCGATGTTCATCATCTGACGTTCGGTGAGCCAGGATCCCAAGTATAGTAAAGATGTCCATCAATCTCCCATTCGCCAGTTCTTCGTCAACAAATCCAACAAATCTCCCCAGTCGCCTCCCAGGCACCAAAGGATAACAACTCTTCGGTAGGTCGTGATGCATGTAAGGCCATCAGCACAGCAATGGCATCCGAAGGAGGTCGACCTGTACGTCCATGAAGGACCGATCCGTACAAAGTCCTATCATGGGTGGGTTAGAGTGGTATGCCTATGCCTATATATACTTTAAAAGATCCATGGGGTATGAAACATATTTACCGACATGAATCATGAAATAGCCCCCAAAAAAAACAAAGGATCCATGGGACTGGTATATGTTTACCTACATGAATCATGAATGGTGGATTTTTTTTGGAAATGTAAGTTAAAATGTATCTGTTCCATGGATCCTTTTGGGATACGTGAAAAAAACTCATTTAGAAATTACAGAATCATTCTTTTAAGTGTGCCAGGCATGGACATGGATCCTCTGGGAATGGCTTAGATTTGCGACGACACTTTGATGGTTGAAAATAGTCCATCAAACATGTATCACTTCTGGTGGAGAATCAATGGTGATGAATACAATGGTAGAAAGTGAAGAAAACACTGCCAAAACAAATCCAACATGGGATGATAGTTTGTTGAGCCACTGGTAATCTAGTGACTAACTGGCTATTTTTTGGTGAATGAAGGAAAGGAAGCTGCAGAAATGAAAAGAAACACAGACTAGCTGAAATGTATTCATCTGCCAGTCTAGTTGAAGTGCCAAGATGACATCCGAAGACAAGGGATGGAAGTATTCAACAGCCCTAAGAATCAGCTGGAACCCTCCAATCAAGGGGTGAACGAACCTGTATAGCAGGGATCAGGATCTTCAAAATAGTTACTTTTGAGAGGTCAGGATTCTTAGGGAGGGTGAAATTGATCATATATACATGTGAATCATTTCACGTGGATCCGTGTGAAGATGTCCCTGGAGTCACTCAAGGGGAAAAGTCATCATCTTGACATTGTTCAGGCGGGCGCTTGAGAGTCACCTCTAAAAGGAAGAAAAATCATGGCCCTTTTGTCACTGAACATCATTGTAAATCATGGAGCGACTCTCAAGATTTTGGGAGACCAGCAGGTCACATTTCCACATGCTGAAAAATTCAATAATAAATACATCGACTGACTCATTCAGGCTGAAAATGCTTCCAACAACACTCTGTCAGTCTCTGTTTGGTGGTGAACCCATCCATCTGAAAAAAGTACTGATTCTGATTCTGTTGATTGTTTCGAAGCAAATAAAATCCCAACAAAACTCTTTGAAACCACCTATACAAACCAAAAAACTGCGTTTGAGTCGGAATGTATTTCAAAAATCTCCTAAAAAAAGGCGGTTTTTCAAGGGATTTCCGGCAAAAACGGCTCCCGGAAACCACGAGTTGGAAACCACGAGAAACCCGCACAGTCTCGCAGCTGATTAAGTGCCACTTGGAACCCCCATTGATCCACCTGTCGTGGCTTGGATCTTCAGAAACTTTTTTTCCCGGAGTTTCCGGTGCTTAAAAAAAGGGGTTGTTTGTAAGGGACATCCCGTAACCGCACGCCCGATGGAAGAAATCCGGCTAACAAGCTGATATGGCAAAATATTTCGTTTTTTTACAGGGTTTGATATATCCCAGGTGGTTGTTTGGGATTTCTGAACCATCAACAGTATCATACATTTGCATCAAGGTTTGTTCACCCCAAAATGGGTAAAAATTAATGATCCCGGTTTCATCCTACAGGTTTTTTGTTTGCCACCAAATAAGCAAGAAGAGGCCTCAAATTGAGCAAATGTTTGTAATGACTGTGTGACTTGGGGGGTGGAATTTCGTATCTGTTGTTTTATACATGTTACGTACCTGGTGGGAGTTCCAAATCGTTGCCCCTTATTCTAGTAGACAATGGTTTTTATAGATCCGAGATCCCAAACATTTCCATTTCTCAGCCTCTATATATGTTTCTTCTAGCTGGTGGTTTCAAGAAGTTGAAAAATATGCTTGTCAAATGGGATTATTTCTCCGATTATGATGGATTTTGAATTGGAGAATCTAGGATTTTTTCAAAAACATCCGAACACTCTCATGAAAAAAATGGTGAAATTCTATATTTGGACTTGGATGCCTTGAAAAATTAAACTGATAAGATCTGATAAGTCGTTTTCTGCACAACAATTCCAGATGAATCTACGAATAATTTAGTGAAACCTCCAATCATTTACAAGGTGTTTTACAAGGTACTGCTGATGGAAGAAATCCTGCACCAGTTGATCTTATCGTAAATGTCCCATTATTTACAAGCTTTTGTCGTTGCTTCAACCGATTTCTGAAGCAACAGTATTTCATCAGAGAGTGGCATTTCTTTGTTCAAACAAATATTCTGTATGCCACCTTTTGGTGTGAAATTATGTGAGAGCACAATGGAATTCACACAATAATACAAAAAACAACCAAATCACTGAAAAAAAAGGAAACTTAAAAACTATGGGTGATTTGCTTTGCCAAAAATGTTTAAGTGTTGTACAGTGAGGTCCAAAATCCTCACCGGTCCTCACCTGGGAGTTTTTGAAACCCAATTCGAGATAGATGACCAAATTCACTTACCAACTGGTGGACTCCAGGCCGCAAACAGTTTGCAAACCTGAGTCATGTCGCTTACCGAAAGGAAACTGTGTAACTAGGTATTTTCAACCCATCTGAAAAATATGTTTTTCTCAAACTGGATCAAATTTCCCCTTTTTTTTGAAAAAGGGGTTAATTTATGTCTCAACAAAAACTACTTGAAACCACCACCTTTTGGTAAAGTTTTAGTGAGTCAAAAATCGTAAACCTCCCACGAGTTGACCCCAAAGGAGGGGGCTGGGTTTGAGGTGAAAAAAACTACAACAAAAACGAAGGTTTTCCGGACGACTTGAAATAATTTCCACCCCACTGCAATTACACCGGGACCCAAAATGGCAACAAAGTTGGGCTCCAAACATTTTGAAAAAACGTCCCGAATCTCAATAGCGCAACTATCGCTGGATGCTTGAAAGAAAATCTGCCCGTTGAGTCAGGGCATCTTTCAGGACTGGTAACCGGTACAACGTCTCCAAGTTTCACCACGGGAAGGTGGACAAAAATCAACCGACCAAACCGAAATGGCGCCTCGACCATCTCCGGTCCATCCGCATCGTCCATGTCGGAGTCGTCGGACAGAAGCTGATCTGCGTCAATGTGAACCTTTTTTGGTGGATTTTTGGTCATGGGAAATCCACGACTCCAGGATCTTCGCAAACCAAGAAATTGCTCCACAAAGGCTACAAAAAAAGGTAATAACCACGGTATAACCAGGTACATCCAGCTTATGATTCGTAAGAATTCTTAAGCTCACGGTGGTTAAGCCCCTATCAGTTGGAAAATGATAATGTTATCACATGTTTTAAACCCCAACACGTCACCCCCAGTTGTATGCAAGGTGACTTTGACTCAGAAATAGGAGGGTGACTCTCATGGCGACAATGTCACATTGGTTACCTTTCAAAATTGTTCAGATTCTCCTGGGAGTTCATACACCCCCACTGGAGAAAAGGGGTACTTATAATTATAATATATTATAAATATATGGTGGTTGTCCAAAATTCTTTCTTCTCGAAACGGCCATTCTTAGCCAAAAAAAAGTTTACTTTAGCCAAACTTTCGCCATACTCACAAAAAACTTTCGCGGGGCCCTATGTTGGATTGTATCTGGGAATTTTTGTTAGGAAACAGAAGCTTGACAAGGGACATCTGCGTGTCTGAGCGACCATCAAAACTCATTCTGTGGCGGCTGCGCATTCACGTGTCGCGTTTTGCTTTTAACGGTGGTCCTTGCTCACCTTCTCCGGCCAGTTCTGACACTCCCACACCGAAACTAAGGGCTCACCTGCTTCCTGCTTCTCTGCAAACAAGGCATAACAAGTCAACAGTTTAGGCCACCTAGCTTTCAAGAGAAGGCCGTCTTTCGCCAAGCTTTATCAAAACTTTCGCCAAACTTTCGCGAAAAATCGCCCTACATAAACTTCATCTTCAAAAATCCATGTATGTTCCAGTCATATCTTACTACTTTCGCCAAACTTTCGCCAAAAAATAATTTACTTTAGCAAATTCAGCTTTTAACTTTCGCCAAAGGTCATTTTGGCATACCAAAGGTCATCGAATACTACACTCAAGTCAAGGACCTTTTGGACGATACCCATATATATATACGTATATTTATTTATAGTGTACATATATTATTATTATATATAAGCCAGGCGATTCCTTGCCTTGTTTTTTTGTTGCTAAAATGTTCATGAAGATGATCATGAATTCTCTTTTAAAAACACAGCCAACAACCCTAGGGACCCTGTGAAAGTGGTAGAGTGGTTTGGAAAATGCAAACCTGACCTCTTGAGTGTCTTGTTCATCTTGTTAGATTTGTCATGGGCAAGTATACTTTCAAAGTTTCGATGTGATGAACAGTTTCATCTGCAGGTGTCATGGGAGAACGTGAGGGTATCGGTATGAGTATATTATAAGTACGTACTGTATTTATCAGTACTTAGACTGTTCCATTCATTTTTCTCCACCGTTTCGACATCATCTTCCGCCCCGTTGCTGTTGAGATAGTAGGGGCAGATGGGGCAGATGGCCTCAGGTTCCGTGGTCCAGAATGAACTTGTGAAACTTGAAACTTGAGGTTTTATTTGAGGAAGAAGTGCTTCTAAAATGGATTCCAGATGGCTCAAAACTATTGACAACCAGAATGCATCAACAAGTATGAAAAAGGAAGTTATACACGATCCCAAATCTACCAGCAAAGTTAGCTATATAAATCCGAGCTTCAACGAATCCTTTGGCGTCTCCTCCTTGGGATGGAATAATGAACGGGGTGATTGCATATGATGCAATCTTCGAATGTCAGACAGCTAGAAATCCAACAACATTGCTTGATCCGTTAACATTTCAACAAAACATAGTACGGCCCCTACAAGTTAGATACACATACGCGTTGTTGCAGTACGAGTACATCACTGTATGCGTAAACCAGCTCTATAGCAACTCGGTTTTGTTTCCCGTTAGTCAATCTGATGGCTCATATTGGCTCTTTGGGCTGTTCTTTAACAGTTTGCCATGCTAGTTTGGGAACATCAGGTTCTGACATGTTCTGACCAGATTTTCGGAAAAAAAACACTTCCGATCCTAACATTAGCATTTGCCCTGGTTGTTTTTTTGGAGATATTGTTACGGTCACAAGTTAGGATAGCCCTCAAACGGTTGGCAAGAATGCGGATATGGATGACCTATGATGACCTCTAAAATCTGGTGACCCAAATTCACATCTTAGTAGATGGATGTATAGGAAACAATAGAAAAACAAAACGAAACCGGACTTTTATTGGCCAACCCATTTTGAAAACACACACTATTCACCATTTCAACTGGATGTTCATTTGAATTTTCTTCACTCCCCCCGTTGAGTTTTTCTCCTCATGGAGGGACCCGGTTGCATCCAAATTCTCCATATCTGGCGTCCTTAGGTTGATGCTGGAGGTTTCATTCCTCCAGCAGTGAACAGGAAACTGGAAAATCACCCTTCGAAATCCTGCGTGTATTTCTTGCTTTAAAAAAAGGTGGAGTGAGTTTCCCGGTTTCTAGCTGAAAAAAACGTATATAACTGCCATTTTAGCCATCAAAAGCTCGCTGTATTTGGTACGTCTCCAAATTGGGGATGCAGAGTTTAGCCATGGTGATGTGGACCACGGGGCTTCCTGAAAAATCGACAAAGTCCAAAGATTTGGTGACCGGAAAAGTCCCTCATTTCGAGATTCGCTACCCATTTGGTATAGGGAAAATACCGGAAAATACACAAAACAAATGGCCAACAACATCCGGGCGCACAACGAGCCCGATGGATCATCATAACCTCCTCAGCCAAGCAAGAAAAAAGAGAACCGGAAACGACGACACGACGGGGTGATATCCTCCAGGAAACGATTGATTAAATATCCGACCGATCCGGAAGGAAAAGGAAAAGGAATCGATTCAAAGAGGGTTGTCGATGGGATTTTTTTTCTAGTTCCAGAAGGTAGATCTTACCATGGGAACCCAAAACCCTTCATTTTTAGGGGTTATAACCCATATATTGGGGGTTTGAAACCTTTATTTTTCATGGTTTGGGGGTCCAAGGGTATATTCTTATGAAGGGATACTTTGTAACATGGTTGCTGAATTTCATAGCCAGTCCTAAAAAAAACCGAAAGTGACATCTTGTCACCTTGTTGGGTCGGGGTAGAACTGTTGATTCAGGCTACCAGCAGGTTCCGCTCTGAAAAAGAAAAGACTCTATATGGCATGCCATACTCATTACATATAAGTTTTATCATATCATGTTTTATCATATTCGCTGCAACCAACAGCTGTAGTAGTTGGGTGACATGGAGAACCTACTACTCCATACATGATGACTTTTTAGGAGGCAAACTGGCAGGGTTCAAGAATGGGCTTCCGTATATACTTAGAACAGCTAAGTCCTTGTATACAAAGAAACAGTTTCGCAACAAAAGGTTGCGCATGAAAGTACAAGTATCTTTTCGCACTCTTACACAATAATCAATCGTTTCTCCCCAAACTGTTGTATCAACGAAGATGCATACATTATGATATGCTGAAGACGATGATCCATTGCTGTTTCATCCTGTGTTGATAAAGCATGCAAAGACTGAGCTAGCTGCCAGCATCTTCTTCAGGACGGCCCGACGCCTGAGTTGGAAACACTGCATTCAGAAAAATTATTCTCCTGAAAGGAACATAGTCGATCATAAGGGGTTGAATCAGGTCCCAAATCTAGCGAATTATGCCATACCATCCATGGTACTGGTATGTTTACCTACTGTACATTCTTTACATACAAATCAACCAGTCATGTAGGTAAATATACCGTTCGTCCCATGGTATGGGTATGAGATATCCATGTCACATTTCTGAAGGTTCAACGGTTCTTAGGTTCACATCTTTCAATGGTCCCAAACTTTCCAAATGTCCATCTTAGGTTGACCAGAGTGGAAATGTGATTTGGATCCCCTTTTTTTGGTATCATTATATGACACCAACCCAAACAATACACTACTTCTGGCCAAATTATAATACTTCACCGGCATCCTTCATCCCGTGCACTGGGCCGCAGCACAACCCAATGCACACTATAAATCACTATAATACTTCACCAACCTAGGTTTCCCCTGAAATAAGGGATTTCCCTTACTAAACCACCATTTGGGGGCCCAAAACTCGTGGAATTTCGGTCGAAAAATAATTTGACCAGTTTCCCCCTCATCCAAAATAGGTGGAGGTTTTTATTGACCCGGAAAAACCACCAGAAAAGCGCCGTTTTTCTTTCTATCAACTTGATTTTTCCCCAAACATGCGCAGCGTTTTCCAGGCAAGCCTTACCAAAATGGTACACCTTTCTATGTTTTGTTTCCCAGGCCAGGCCCCTGTTTTTTTGTTCCTGAAAATTTTCGGTGGTATGAAGTTCTCCCCGTGCCTCCTCTTGTTCTCCTCGTGGAGGTTCCTGGCTCCGCTGGGAATATGAAATGTGGAGAACGGAAAAACCGGCAGTGAGGTATCACAATCATCATCATCAACATCAACATCAACAACATCAACATCAACAACAACAACAACAACAACAACAACAACAACAACCTTGCTCTCCATTCCCACACCCAAAAAATCAGTTGAAACCCGGCCTTGTGCCTAGCAGCATTAGCAGCAGCTTTGGCTGCAGATTTTTTGGTGACATAAGCGATAATAATGCGCTCCACATCAGCCTTTGGTTCGGGGGTTGAATCAACGAGTTGGGTGTTTCCAAAAATAGGGGTACCCCCAAATCATCCATTTTAATAAGGTTTTCCATTATAAACCATCCATTTTGGGGTACCACTATTTTTGGAATCAACAAGTTGTTTTGGTTGTTAAAGTCGAGGTGGAAATTTGGGAGGCTTCAAAAATGGTTTAGGGGGAAACATTATCAACTAAAGAAACAAAGAAAAATCACCAAAAATTCTCAAAAAAATAGTGAGAAAAACATTAATTAAAAAAGAAAGATGCACAGAACGACGTACGATTTGTTGTTATTTTGAATGGATAATCCTGTTGGAAACTGAACTTGAGGCTCTTCGGAAAGAATCCAAACCCCATAGTATCCACGTAATGTTATACTTGCCTACTCTTGGTTGATGTTTATGGTAAATTATAGAGGCAAATATATATCAAATTCGCATGAGTTCTATAGGGCTTGGACCTCGCCGGTATAGACAGGCTGCCTCGCCAGTGAGTGTTTTTGTTTCACCAAGCAGCTCGAAAGGCATCAAACTTGCCCTTCTTCTTGCGCATAGATTCCTGTAGAATCTTGGATGAACCACAGGATGAAGTGTTCAGAGTATAGCATGCCATCTTGCCATCTTTGAACAACACCTTTGTTGTATTCAGCATCATGTTGATCTCAGCATGTATTTTCGACAGAAGTGTTTTATTGTGACGTCCTGCCCCC
>DF239593.1:4256-55803 GCA_000507305.1 Breviolum minutum Mf 1.05b.01 | reverse complement strand
CCCCCCCCACGTTTGCTTCTTCCACGTAGTATGTGCTTACGCTGCTTACAGCTTTGAATGATTGAGAAGAGTCTGAGTCTATCAACTTTTGGGTCACACTCCTCTATCAACTATTATCGAAATAGTTGGTGTCTACTTGGCACAATCTGTTAAACAAGATGCTTACGTAACCTACCCCATGACGGATCCATGGGACGAACGGTATATTTACCTACATTTTTTACCAATAAAATCAACCAAATTTTACAGTAAATTTTTCATGGATGGTATGGGACCCCATAGACAACAAGTTGGAGACCAAAAAGGGCCCCAACGGCCCCAACGGCCCCAAAGCCTCCAATTTGGTCAATGCCAAGGTGGTGGACAACTGTTCAAAGGGAAGACTCGGCCTCGGTTGTGGATGCTTAGATTCTGGGGGTTGCTTATGTTGGGAGTCCCGACCTTTTTTGTGCCAAGAAAATTCGTAAATATGTTGCCTCCAAAAACACCTTTTGATGTTTTTTTTGGATTGTACTAAGGTGAAATAATCATCAATATTTGTAGCTACCAAAAATGACTTTTCAGTGTAAACCTATGTCAACAAAGCATTTCAAACATGTATGTCAACACTCAAACACTGGAACTGGCTGTCGTCCTCTACCTGGAGATATTTTCCACATTGATCCACACGATCGCTGGGAAGAATACTGCATGGATCTGCATGGCTACTGAGACTACTGCCACAATGGCATAGTATTTGAGAGTAATTATCATATTTAATATATAATAATATATAGATTCCTGGGCAAAATCAAAAATTGGATCATTTGCCCCAATAGAGGTAAAAATAAAATGTTTGAAACCACCAACTAGAATACCATAATATACTTAACCAACCCGTGTATTATGTTTCTTAAAGAAATAGCCTGCGATGTTTCCCCTTACCAAGGGAAGCTCCCGAAATTGGGGTGACCAGGTCATGAGGAGCAGGTTTCATGTTTGCTCCTTACCCATTACAGTAGCATCCATGTATCATGTATGGCATATCTACCTACATGAAAACCATAAAAATCAACCAAATGTAGGTAAATATACCAGTCCCATGGATGGTATGGGTCATGTGAACCATCTGTTCTCTGGTGGGGGAAAACCCCTTGGGATGGGGCCCCTTAATAATCAACCCCATACACACCTTGTATTGTGGGTTTTTATTGGGTACCCTCCAGGAAACTAACATATCCCACCTGGGGAAAAGGAAAAAATCATCTTCAAATATGCCGGAAATCAGGAGGATATGTTAGTTCCCTGGAGGATATATTCCCTTTCCCATTTCCACTGCCATGAGAAATTGAGTTCGTGACAGCATTTTTTCAAGCCGCTTTTGTATGACCATCACCTATCAGCGATTGGAGCAGCTATGAAGCCCCCAGAGATTTTTAACAAAACGGTCACCGTTTAGAAGACCACGTTGAAGGGCACATATGTTGAAAACCGGTTGAGGCCCGGGGGTGAGGTTATATAAATCCACAGGGGTTTGGGCTACGAATTGGCCAAAACCTTGACCAAGTTTGATAAACAAAACACCAAACCTACCTGTAAGGTGATCCGCCAGCATTGGCTTCAAACCATGTTTTTTTTCCTACTAGTTATCACCAGTTGGTCCCAACACTGACTTTTTGGCAGTAAGTGACAGAAATATGTAGCACAACACAGTAAAAACCTATATAATTCCGAACAACACCTAATCTATATACTCACTTGTTGAACTTGTCATCAAAGAGCTCTTCAGTGAGTTTCCCATATTGGTCTTGAAGTCGCATACTGTCCCATATATGGGGCCCAGTTTCAAAGTCGAACATAAAGTATGACCTTTCCTTTACTTGCAAATCTATAAAACTCATTCTTTGTTAATGTTTGTTACAATTGAAACCATGATTTATCATGATATATCCCATAGGATCCATGTATGGTATATTTACCTACACTGGGTTGATGTTTATGGTAAAATGTAAGTAAATGTGAATAAATACAGCCAACAAGGATCCTATGGGTATGGAGAAGTTGTGTAAATGTTTCACCTTAAATTCATCAGCCGGATCGGATGCCATGAGGAGGTGATATCCGATATGATATTTCGACGATCCAACCTGTCAACTGAGTGGGGGTTTTTACCCCAAAGTTTAACCTTTCATTTCAAAATTTACCTCAGAAAAAGAATCCAATACTTGGATCCAACAAATTTTAGGTGTCAAAAAATAGTGTTGAGAACAAATGTCTGTTTACGCTTTTAAGGAGTGAATGGTGAAATGTTTTTGCAACCAAAAAAGTTGCACCTGGCGGCGATGAAGATCATGCTGAAGCAAATGACTCGGCCTGGCAGATGAGAGGCTCAGTGCAATCCCCTACAAAAAAATATAGGGTACCCAGTTATATGGGGGTTGTTTCATAAACCATCATAAGAATCCCTGTTAAACAATCAGTAAATAACGGATAATAAGTTTATTATACCCCATGGTCAAAGTACATGGCACAGTCCCCAAAAGGTAGGTTGTTTTCCACGGCTTATATAAACCAATACAGGGTAACTGTGCCATTTCCTTCCACCCTGGTGTATATATCTGGCAAGTCCTTAAACCCCACCCCTTGCTTGTCATTTAGTAAGGAAAATGGCCATCTTTCGCTCATTTGCTCATCACTAAGCACCAGCCAGATATAATAAAAAACTTTGGCCCACAGGGTACCAAAAATGAACCCTATAATCCTGATGCTTGAGAAACTCTAATTCCTAGTTCACGCATCAGATTCTCCAAAAATCAACCAAGCACAACCAAGCAGGGTGCAGGTTTTGGTGGCTCACTTGTCGATCCACCATCAATAACGGGATAAACAGATTTCAACTCTTGCGGATGTCGGTATAGATCTTCAAAACCACCACCGGTTTACCACAACCACAACGACAACAACTGTCCTGGCCTGGAATGTCCTGCGACAAAACCGTCAGATTTGTCAGTAGCACCTTATTGTTGAGTTGGAAACTGTTCCGGGGGCAAAGGGTGAAAGGGGACATCCGTGTCAGGATACCCATACCATCCATGTATGGTGTATTTACCTTCATTTAGTTGATTTTTGATGGTAATTGTAGGTAAATATACCATACATGGATGCTTCAGGATATGTTTTCGCTTGGGTGCCTTTTCAAGAAACATGCCAAAGTATGTTTCGACAAAGAAAAAACACAACGCTGATTAAATGGAGATACGAAAAAAAAAAAAAAAACGACTTGGAAAAGGCAACTCCCAGGTTCTTTTAAGTGACCTTTTCGGGGGTGAAGTGACTTCCATTTGGATGGTGAAAGGGTCACTTGGAAAAGGTCGCTGCTTAAAAAACCATGAATTTCAGGACGATGATTCAACAAAAGGTCTCCGGGGAGCTGGAAAATTTACAAGGAAGTTTGATGGGCTACAAGCACTTGATGGATTAGACAAAGGCTGAAGCTGGGACAGTTGATATAGTAGATATCACGACATAGCAAACATATCATATATATATATAGATACTTGGATTTGCTTAAGATCCTTCAAAAAAAAAATATTCTCCCAAATAGTGGTGAAATATGGTACTTTACAATGGCAAAATCCGTATTGCCTTAAACAAATCCAAGCATATCATATACGGTTGATTTCACTGTCAATCATCTCAAGTGCTTCGCAGGATTCGTGTTGTTCATCATGGGAATTCTTTGGGTGTTCCTTGATGTAACAGATCCAAATCAAGTACGACATTGTCTTTATACTGATACACCAAATTGATAAATTACAACTATCTCTCCCACATGGTGACCATGATTTCTGGATACAAGTGGCGTTCACCTGAGACATAACTGGATGTTAGACTTTATTATTGTTGGTTTAATCATAAAGTCAACTAACAGCCCCGTGGTTTATCCTTTGTCTAAAACCTCAGAAACTGGCATCGTTTTTTCACAAACCACTAGGTATATCCATGACTCAAGTCCATCAAAATGAATTGGAGTTTTCTACTTCCTACACCTTGGAATTCTCGACGTTTCTCACGAAAAAAAAGCCCGGTCACTAGTTATAAATGGGGTTATAACTTAGTTCCAGTTTCCCAGGTTATAAGGCCATTTATAGATGTTTATAGGGGTTGTATCTCCATTCATAACTAGTGGCTGCCCATCTTGCACAAGGCAACCAGCAAAAATCCCTTGAGCTGGGAACTTCGGGGCCATTCACTCGCCAAGGGGTCGCTCATCACTTTCGTCCTGGATCGTTATTTGTGCATGTTTCTGTTCAAAAAATTCTGTCCTGCAATAAGAAGTACTCTTCTGAAATTTAACGTCATAGGGCAACAAAAAATATGTCCCCCCCAAAAATGGGTATATTAGTGAAAAGTAACGTCCGTATATCTTGAAAAAACAACAACTCGAAACGTGTTGAATATTTACCTACAACACATATTATATGTATCGCTGCAAGGGAAATAACCTGAGACATTGCATCTGGGAAGCTGATACACCATTCTGGGTATACTTCTATTTCAAGGCCACGAATTATCCATAAAAACCAATGAATCTCAAACAATCCTGCTTCCTACTTCAAGGACTACCCCCATGTCCAACTTCAAATCAACTAATGGTGAATTGGTTGTTTGGGATTCCTATGATCCCCTTATGACAAGGATTGTTACTGGGAGAGGTATCCCGAAAACCGAATCCCAAACCACCAGCAACCCAAACCACTAATTGACATAATTGACCATTCCCTATGGATCCAAGATACCTCCTAAGATACTTTGCCCCCCGTGATTTTTGTACCCTTTCAAAGTGCAATTCCTATTCCGATCCATGCGGAAATCCCAGCCATAGGGGACTGCCGTTACATCAAAAACCACCTGCCGTTTCGGTCAAAAAACCCCCAAAAATCGCGGCTTCCTGTTCTTTTTGCTTCCGGATCCAAGTTCCGCATCCTCAGTGCGATTCGACCGAGTCGCGAGCGCTTCGCGATGAGGACTGAGGATGAGTGCTTGATTCATCATTCCAAAACGGTTTCGCGAAGGGTGCAAACAAAAACAGGTTGAAAATGCCAAGAAAAAAAAAGGTTGAAAAAGTAGGTAACCGCCACCTAAAAAAACCTATTGATAGATCCTTCTATATATAAAGGGTAATACAACTTCTGCAAAGTCAAATTCAACTGGGATTTGACAAATTTGATCATTTTCATGGTTGATCATTTTCATGGTGGATTTCCGATTTTTTGGTATTCTTTCTTAAATCATAAAAATCAAATAATGCACAAAGTTTTCCAACTGTTTCAGCAACAAAAACTCGGATGTTTCATCAGTATTTTTGGGGCTTTTTGGGCCCATATTTTTCTGATTTTTTTCGCCCATATAGTATTGTATTGTATTGTATTGTATTGTATTGTACTGTAAATACCAGCTCGCGCACCAAGTGGTGACAAGCAGCACTCTGGCGGCGAAGTTCTAATACATGAGATCGGAACCCCACGGGAAAACCGATGGCGAGTCGAAACTACATGACGATGGCAGATCTACCAGCTCCGCATCAAGGGATTCAGCTTGGATTAGACACGTTGTATAGGAAGGGGTGCACTAGCATTTTAATGCCAAGCCCCAAAAATGTACTACTATAGATCAGGTACTTTAATCCATCAGCACCTTAAAAGCTGTCTTAAGGGCACCCTGCTAGATAAATTGGCAAATCACTCAAAAACAAAATTACCCAAACATTTGATATTATTTTCATTCTTTGATCCCCTTCATCTGGTTAATTGAGTCACCCATTTAACCTGTTCAATCTCCTGTTTCCGGGGGCTGCCATCGCAATCTTTCTTTTCGCCGCTTTTTAGAAGTCAAAGCACATCTCAGTGGGTTTTTCGAACAAAGAAGTCAAGTAGATGCGGTACACCCCGGGTTTCTTCTGCACTGCCATCTTTAACATTCTTCAATCATATAGTGTCATAGAGGAGGTAGGCCAATTTGCGAAGGAATCTCTCCTGCAAATCACGAATCGTGATATCAAAGCATTCTTTAGCAAAGAGATAAACACCGCAAAGCCTATCTCTGTCACTGAATCAGGAATCGTGATAGTGATGCTCTCTAAAGCGGTGCAGCGGGCAAAGGCTGTGCTTCCAAAAGTCTTCCAAAAATTCCAATCAGGAATGGTGATGCTTTTCAAAGAACTGCAGCCGTCAAAGGCATGGCTCCCAATCTCAGTCACCGAATCAGGAATCGTGATGCTTTTCAAGGAGCTGCAGCCGCAAAAGGCCCAACGCCCAATCTCAGTCACCGAATCAGGAATGGTGATGCTCTCCAAAGACTTGCAGCTATCAAAGGCACCTTCCCCAATCTTTGTCACCGAATCAGGAATGGTGATGCTCTCCAAAGACTTCCAGTGGTCAAAGCCACGGAACTCGGGGAACCCCCCATGCACAATCTCAGTCACTGAATCGGCTATGGTGATTCTTCTCAAAAAATAACCGCGCAACCCAATGCTGTTGTTTTCCAAAAGGCTGCAAGAAGAAAACATAGCCGAACCAATTTCAGTCACTGAATCGGCTATGGTGATGCTTTTCAAAGAGCTGCCTCTGGCAAAGGCTTGACTCCCAATTTCACTCACCAAAGAAATGGTGGTGTTTCTAAAAGACCTGCAGCCGTCAAAGGTATTGCTCCCAATCTCACTCGCTGAATTGGAAATGGTGATCCTTTCCAAAGAGCTGCAGCCGTGAAATGCAAAGCACCAAATCTCAACTAAATCGGGAATGGTGATGCTTTTCAAAGAGCTGCAGCCGTGAAATGCATCTATCCCAATCTCACTCACTAAATTGGGAATGGTGATGCTTCTCAAAGACCCGCAGTTCTTAAAGGCCTGGCACCCAATCTCCCTCACTGAATCAGGAATCGTGATGCTTCTCAAAGACCCGCAGTCCTCAAAGGCAAGGCTCCCAATCTCAGTCACCGAATCAGGAATCGTGATGCTTTTCAAGGAGCTGCAGCGGCAAAAGGCACCACTCCCAATCTCACTCACTGAATCAGGAATGGTGATGCTTTCCAAAGAACTGCAGCCGTCAAAGGCATAGCTCCCAATCTCAGTCACCGAATCAGGAATCGTGATGCTTTTCAAGGAGCTGCAGCCGCAAAAGGCCCAACTCCCAATCTTTGTCACCGAATCAGGAATGGTGATGCTTCTCAAAGACCTGCAGTCCTCAAAATGTCCTCAAAGGCACCACTCCCAATCTCAGTCACCGAATCAGGAAGGGTGATGCGTCTCAAAGACCTGCAGCCGTCAAAGGCATGGCTCCCAATCTCAGTCACCGAATCAGGAAGGGTGATGCTTTCCAAAGACCTGCAGTCCTCAAAGGCACGGCTCCCAATCTCAGTCACCGAATCAGGAATCGTGATGCTTTTCAAATCGCTGCAGCCGTGAAAGGCACTGCCCCCAATCTCAATGACTGAACCTGGAATGGTAACCTTCACCACTTTTCTGCAGTGGCTGAAGGCCTCACAGGGGACGTTCGTCACAGCCTGAGGGATATTCACCTGGCAAACATCTTGCGTATAGATATCGTTTTTTGTTGCAGCCTCGATTTCGGTACGTGTGTATACGACTGTCACATTCGACTCAGCATGCAACTCTGCTTTCAGCGTCAAAGCATCGTCTAGGAACCAACTGTCGTGCAAAACCTCTACTTTTAGAATCTTCCGTTCAATAGGATCATTGCTGCAAAAATATTCACGGAGCCTCCACTTCAGCTGCTTCACAGTTTTGATCCTTCTAACATCAAGTGTGAAGACACGGCCTTGTAAAGTCTTCACTTGCAATTCGCGCAGGGGCATAGCTGCAATTGGATGCGCATATTTAAAAGATCCAGGAGAAACTGCATTTGGGACTGGTATATTTAGCTACATTCCGTTGATTTGTATGGTAAATGTAGGTATCTATACCATACATGGATCCTATGGGCTATGCAACTCCCTGAAACTAACAAATACAAAAAGGGGCCCGCTGAAAAATTAGGCCTTTTTAGGAGCCCCCTTTTTTGGGTGGTTCCAAAAGGGGTTTAGTTTAACTAAACCTACTTTTTCAGGGCCGAGATGTCAGTTTTTGGTGTACATATCTCAGTTTTCTTTGCCCTAGGGATCCTGGGGGATCACCAAACGTCAGATGATGAGCCAGGTGTGTATAATCACTTCCGAAAAGCAAGGTATTTAGGTTCCGTTACCATTCTCAGAAGGTGAGCCAGGATCCCTAGGGTTGCGAAATAGTGATACTTCTTGGGTTCTGCCCACTAAAGTCTCGTTTCCACGCGTGAGGGGACAGCTCTCACAGCTTTGACCTGTTCAGTAGTGCCTCCCCTGCTGAAGCCCAGTTCAGCTGTGAGTGGGTATAATCACGGGATATTAAAGGGATACATGCTCTTGATTGCAACAGTTTGGCGGGACCATTACTTCACTGTGGGATTTCATTCATGCAAAATCTGCTGAAAAACTGACATAAGATCTGGTGGTCGTTGAGCATTATAGATAGTGTCAGAGTTGCTACGCTAGTGAATCAACCTGCAGGATAGCTACCAACATGTGGCGTCATCTTTTGGGCAGATGGAGGCTGAGGATGTAGCTGATTAGAATCAAAGATACCTTGGGTTCTGCCTAAACACTGTAATAGTGGAACATGAAGGTTATATATATATATATATGATGCTCCCCTATTAAACACTGATGTTTATTTTCCCACTCTTCCAAGGTTTAGGATGGTTTACGCATGCCCCACAAAGATACCCTACATGAATTCTCTGGGCATACAGTATACTAGTATACATCACACATTTCATCAGGACTGCACCATGCACCACATGCCGTCCGTTGAGGCCAAGGACGTCTAGAATCTCTTCTGCATCCAGTGTGATCCTCAATCACTTTGCAACAGGTTTTGAACAGAAGATTCTTTCCCTAGGGATCCTGGCTCACCAAACGTCAGATGATGAGCCAGGGGTGTATAATCACCTCCGAAAAGCAAGGTATTTAGGTTCCATTACCAATTTCAGTTTCGGTGATTGGGTTGCTAGGGCTTTACACCCCCTGAAAACTATGTAACGGCTGGAACCTGAAAATACCACCCTTGGAAAAGGAGCAACGAAAATACGAAGAAAAAAAACAGGGTTGTCGGGGTTGCAGCCGTTAGTTTTCGGGGGATGAAGAGGGCATAGATGACTTGTCATGCCACTTTGAGTGGCGGATTCCCTGGGTCCTCTGCTGGGAACAGAAATAATATAATTTCATTACCTATACCGAATACCTCCGGCATCATTACTTGAATATCACCTGAACAACATCAAATGTATCGTCCCGATTATATATCATGCTTGCTGAAAAAAAATGATACTGAAAAAACTCCTTACCGTTACAGAAGTGGTTGCCTCGCCATTGCCACCAACCTTTCAACTGACATGGGTGGGACCATCCCGACGTCCTTTTCTTCTTGCTTGAATCTTTTCGCGCCCGCTTCCCTGGAGAGAGGATGGAAGGGTCAGGAATCGCCAGTTCCCAAAAAGGGAAATTGGATGCTTTCATAGTTGGTGTTTTTTTTTCCCACCCGTTTCGAAAAAAATATGCGCTTTGCAAGTCATCAAATTGGATCATCTCCCCAAATAAATCGGGGTGAAAATTCCAAAAACCTTGTTGTTGATCGACCACCACCTAGTTGTGATGAATCATTTGGATGTTTCCAGAAATAGTGGTACCCCCAAATCATCCATTTTAATAGGGGTTTCCCTTATTTTCACCATCCATTTTGGGGTACCCCTATTTTTGGAAACACCCATTTGTTTCCCTAGTCTTCCAACCTGCTGAGCAACCTGGTCTTTTCTACGGTAGGTTTTTGGGGTCATTTTTACAACCTTCTCAAGGTCAGTGGCTGGAACGCCGCTGGACCGGAAAGACCCTGGAGCCTATGACGCACCGATTTTACAAAACTCGTAGCAAACCTAGCACGTGTGAAGTACATGTTTTCATTTCCTTTTTGCGAAATGAAAATTATGCAACATAAGAATAAAATGAAAAGCGTAAATTTAAAACAATCCGTTTGTCCCAGTCTCTCCCAATCCCCATACTCTCCCAGTCTGTCCCATAAGCTTGCAGGTCCAATTGAACATCCAAGCAAACAGCCATTTTTTGCCAATCTTATAGTTTACCAAAAGAGTGCCTATAATTCACCACTTTGATCAAAACGAAAGCCATTCACGTCCAACACTTGCACCTGAAGTAGCCTTGCTGGCATCACGTTTGCGCCTCAAACAAAACTTGTCCACGAATGGACCAGGCAAAACTACATTGTATCCTATCCTATCCAAGTCTTACACAGCAAGCCGACCACGGAAAGCTGAGGTTTTATCCGTGTTTATCCTTGTACCCACTTACATCTCGGAGTATGAAGGTGTTCGCCTTTCTTGGGATTATCCCTATTTAAAAAAAAAACAGGATCCGTGTAGGGAAATTCAAGTCGTACTTGACTGCAAAAACATTCTTACAGCATCAAATGAACGCAAGAAGGACAACAACAAAAAAAAGAACACTCACTGTTCACAAGATGTTGAGAGGACAATTGCATAAAAACCTCTCGTTACAGACAGTCTTACGGCTTGACAATTTATACATCTGCTGCTGTTTAAATATAACTTGACGCCACCCACCGTTGAAGAAACCCATAATGTGGTGCTTATGGCTCACTAAACCAAACTAAGGAACACCCATGTTCAACAACTGATCAGTCTGACCAACTTGTTGGATGATAAAGTTCCCATACCATCAATGGGACGAACGGTATATTCACCTACGTGAATGGTTGATTTTTACATTAAAATAAACACAGTATTATACCAGTCCCATGGATGGTGTGGAGTTGGTGGTTTCAACCCACTTCAAAACATATGAGTCAAATTGGATAAAAAGGGAAGGTCTTAGTTCCAAGATCAACTGGTTGGTGGTTTCAACCCATCTGAAAAATATGAGTCAAAATGGGTTCATCTTCCCCAAATAGGGATGAAACTAAAAAATATGTGAGTTGCCACCACCTGTTCGTCAACATTTACAAAAATCTCCATCCAACTACCACCTCGAGAAAAAAACAATATACTCCCCCGAAATTTAACATGGAACCTGAAAATGATGGTTTCCAAAGCCGGAATCTCCAAACTTCCAGGGACTTCGGACTTCAGGTTCCAGCCGTTAAATTTCAGGGGTGTAACAAAATCCATCCAAAAAACCGCGTGGCGGCCAGGCTTCAGACTTTGCTTTCGGTTTAGGATTGGCAAGCATCTCCATATTGTGTTTGTACCTTGTGACGGGTGACCACGAGGCATCCAACCAATACCTCCTGAGATTTGGTTGTTTTTTATAATAGGTATGTTTTGGGGGGGTCCAATTTACCGAACCACAGGAGGTGTGACTGGATGTCTAGGGATGTCTTAAAACAATTGGCAACACTTTGCAATTAAACCCGATGCAAATTGCAAGACTGTGAAGTGTACTTCCAGGATGTTCATTGAATGTATGCATGCTGGAAATGCATCCTCAAATTCATGTTGAACTGTTGAATCTCAAATGGTGAATTTCTGACCCAAAGATGGGCGACAGAAGAAAGGCTAAGACAGTGAGTTTCAGCGAACCATGAAAGATTTTGATGTTGCTTACTGGTTGATCTTTAAGAGTTGTTGGTCAATTTTCCCATTCTCGAAGATGTTCGGTAGTCCCCCCCCTCCCAGTAACAATTGGTAGTTCAATGTAAAAAGTCTTCGGTATATCACTATACTACAAAACAAATCGTGATGATTCAAAAGTGGGCTGGGCCACAAAAATTACTGTGAGGGGGCACTACCGGCACAACCCAACCAAGACGTATGTTGAACAATGACCAATTTTCTCCATCTTATTGGCGCACAGTTTCGAGAAACCATTCTGATTCAACAGAAGGTAAACCATGCCTGCACCTCCGCACTTCCTGCAGAAGAGCTTGTTTTTGGCCGGGCATATTACTGTAGCTGTTCAAACCAAAAAACACAGGTGCCATGAGTCATGAGTAATACCGGAATTCAAATATCATTCCAATATCATTCAATACTTGCTGGTTTCAACCCACTTGAAAAAGCATGAGTCAAATTGGACCATTTCTCCAAGTTTAGAAGTAGAAAAATTGAAAAAAAGTCTTTGATCAACCACCACACAGGTAATGTTACTTTCAAATGGAGGCAAAGTCCCTCCAACATTTTGGGGATGGCCGTTTGGGACCTGCCAGGTTTCTTGCTTCGCTGGCCCAAGCCCACACGTTCCATGATACTGGCGAAGTCGGCATCTGCATCTGGTGACCTCAACCATAACAGCTCAGGAAATGAAGCTCGGGAGGTTGAAAAAGACACGTCCGTTTCCCTAGGACAAGGAGATGGAAAAGGATATCGGATATGATACTGTTGATGGTTCAGAAATCCCAAACAACCACCTGGGGATGTATCAAACCCTGTAAATAATGGGATAAACTACCAACCTCAACCGGTGCAGGATTTCGCCCACCAACAGTATCACACTAATATAACGTTGGAAACAAATTCAAACGTTAGACACGAAAAGAGTTGACTTCCAAGTCCCAAGAAAGAAAAAAAAACTAGAATCTCTATATTCAGAATATCTACATGTGATTACATGTGTACATTGTCCCTGCAAAAGTTGTGTGGAACCCTGGAACCGAAGGTCTGAACTCCCACTGTCGGCTGGTGGCAAAGTTGAGACCCCCAACGGTGAGGCATAGCAATGTGTAAATGCTTCAGCAGCCCAAAAAGGGCCCTGAGGCAATGGTGATTCGATGATTTATGGGAGTTTAATATGGACGGTTGCTGATGTAAGGATCTGGTGTTTTTGTTGTTGCTGTTGTTGTTGTTGTTGTTGTTGTTGTTGTTGTTGGTGGTGGTGGTGGTGGTGGCGGTGGTGGTCCCTTTCTTTGGAGCATACGCGATATAAAAAAAACTAGTTCGCTATGGATATCATCTTTGTAATCAGGACGTATAATATACGTATAATAAGGACCACAGCCGTACAGAACCAAAAAGTAGTTTAAATTCCATAATATGAAGGTACACACACACACACACTTCCTTAAGAAAATACGAGTTTCTCATTGCCCCAAGGTCCAATGGGATCCAGAACTTGAAGTCTCAACAAAGAAATGCACCAACCAACAGCCTTGAAATTCTTGGCTGGTAAACGTACAGCGTACCAAAAAAAAGTGATTGATCAGTGTATTCTAGATTAGACTAGAGTCTATTTTAAAAAAAGTATACCCATGCAATATGATTATAAATGATAACGTACATATTGTAAAATCATATCTCAAGCAATACACTCCGTAAAACTAACGTGACATCGCCCCTGAAAATAGTGGTTGGGAGCCGATCCTTTCCTTTTCAGAAGTCCTGTTTTCAGCACCTATGTCTGTTAGTTTTAGGGAGAGTATCCATAGTTTCTCATGTGTCCAAAATGTGGTGCTGTTCCCGTTTTTTTTCCACTATGGGTGTTTCCAAAAATAGTGGTACCCCAAAATGTATGGTTTATAATGGAAAACCTTTCAAAATGGATAATTTGGGGTACCACCATTTAAGGAAACATCCATATCCGTGGTTCGGTTCCCATGTCCCGGGACAGTGCCTAAGTAACCCCCCAAACCTTGGGCCCCCCAGCCACTCGAAGCCCAGGCAATTTGTTCGCCAACTCCTCATGCTCAGAGCCTTGTTGGGATGGTCCAAGTTTCATCGGTTGGGAATGAAAACCCCACATGTTTGGTGAATTTCCTCATAAGGTTCCAATATATATGGGGTAATGAAACCTAAGTTTGGAAATTTATCCTTGGTATTAATATCTTACATAAACTTAGGGTTATATTCTGTAAGTGCGTTTGGTGTTCCCCAAACCCCCTTCAACATTCCATCGTACTGATTGGTTGGTTGAGACTGTTGATGGAAGTAATCCTGCACCACCTGGGATGTATAAATCATAGGGAACCCTTAATAGGCAACCCCATATACACCTTATATAGTCGGAACTTATTGGGTATATATATCCCCTTTTAAAGGGCTGCTTGGGGGGTTAAACACCTAGGATACCATCTGAAGGGTACCAGCATTTTCCCCATGAATAAAACATGATAAAACCCTGCAAATAATAAGGGATAAACTATCTATCAACTGGTGTAGGATTTCTTCCAATCAACAGTATTACACCCCTGAAAATTAACATGAAACCCCAAAATGAAGGCTTGGTTGAGGTGATTTTCCTTTCAAAATGATGTTCAGCTTCCATGTGAATTTTCCAGGGTGGTTGTAACCCGTTTGAAAAACATGCTCATCAAAATGGATCATTTTTCAAGGTATCGGGGTGAAAATTCAAAAAATGTTTGAAACCACCACCTAGTATTGCAATATTGTCCCAATCCAAGGTCACTTTTGTTGTTTGATATGATATGTGTACATATAGATATCATATCATATTACATTCCTATTGTCAAAAGAAACATCGTATTGCAATCCAAGATCATATCTTTAAATAGGATGTAAGGTACAGTACCTTTTTAGGTAGACGGTTGTTAATATCATTTGTGCACAATATGTTTAATCCATTTTATGTATAAGTATATGTGGTAAAGTCCACTGACTAGAATCGGATGCGTGGCTTCTGGAAACATCTTAGTTGAGTTTGATTTATATTTGATTTATCATTCACCAGCCCTGACATGGGGAATTGGGAGAGAAATTATCCCATCCAAACACATCTTTGCGACATGCAAACCGATCTAGTTGCCAACCTTTCAAAAAGCAAGGCACCCACCACGAAAATGGACACCCTGGAAAATTAAGATGGTTCAGACAAAAGTCACCCTTTTTGAAATCCGTCAAATATACATCTAAAGCATCCAACTCGATGACTGGAGGGTTCAAAATGTTAAATTGTGAAAAAGGTGGAATCCTTATTTATGTAGGTTTATTACAATCCCCTCAAACAACCGGATAATATACCCTCCAGGAAATTAACATATCCCACCTGGGGAAAGGGAAAATCACCTTCAAATATGCCTTATCAGGGGGATATGTTAATTCCGTGCCAGGGTACTTCCCTTATGTACACTAAACAATCCAGGGCCTTGGATCGCTGCTCATTTCATTCATTTCAGTCCCCTCTGAAACCCCCCCAAATCAACTCAAGGTAAGTTGATGGTTTGGGTCCCGGTGGTTTGGGGCCCTCGAATCGGGGTACCCGTAAGGAAGGAACAATCCCTTTCATTTTCGGGGATCCAATCGGAATCCAAACCACCGGGCCCCAAACCACCAACCCCAAACCATTAGCTGAGCAAAGAAAAATCCGCCAAAAAAAAACAGAAGGTGCCCAAAAAAATCACCCCGAAAAAAAACCAAAAAGAAACCTTCCGGGATGACTTACATAAAATCTAACAACCCTCACCTGACAGGTGGGGAACAAGAAACTTTTGAAGGTGCCAAACCAGAAGTCTTTGCTGCTTCCACACCTACCTGTCGCCGCCGTTTTTGGTTCCGCTTGAGGTTTCGAATACGGGGATTTCCCATGGGTCCTTTGTTGGGTTGCCAGGAATGGCTGGCAGGAATGTATCATTCTGAATGGGATAAATATAATCTTCAAAGTTTGGCTTTATGCTTTTAGCAAATCTGATCCAATCCATCCAATTAGATCAAGTTTCCATCAAAAATTGAATGGGACCGAATCCCAACGGACCCCTAAGTAAGCTGCAATCGAGCTTTTAGATACTCAGGTTTAGGGGTCCATTCAATGGGTCCTGTTGGAAATTTCTTGGAAAGTTTTGTTTATTGGGAATCAACAACCGGATCATATGATCTGCTTCCGTGACATGTCTTTTAGGCGAAAAAAAAAACGTGTTTTCGACCCTTCCCCAAGTTGTCAACACTTTCGGACAGGTACAGACTTGAATCCCATTGGTAAAATCTACTTCCATCAGCTGAGACGCTTCCGAATCCCAAATTTGTTTTGTGAAAAAAAACCTTTATGAAAAAAAACACAAGCTTCCTGGTAGCTGGTAGCTTAGTCAGGAAGTAAGTAGGCAAGGATGAGTTGGAAAAAAACTGAGCTACGAAATACATTTCTTTATGGTACAATCACCTCCGACTGGCTGGTTTAATAGGAAATCCCAGAATGGGCTAATTTGTAACATCCTGTATAAAACCCAAAACCAACCATCCCTTTTTTCATCGCAACCAAATTGGGTTGGGACTCGTGATGTCTTATGTCATCTGGTTTTTTCAGGGTTACCCTGTCTTAACCAAACCACAGCGAAAGTCCAGTATCTGCGAGTCAAAATTCGCCGGGTCCCACTGTTCCATTATAAGGATTTGCTTTGAAGTGATGTACGTACAACGTCCACTTCCAGAAAGGGGAGAGGTAATCCTTCAAAGTTATCGGCATTAGAATCTGAAGAAGTCCCAAAAACTGTAGTTGCTAAAGGGTTTCGCACTTCGAAAATGTAAAAAAAAATCGCCAAGTCACTTTTCAAGATCTCTGAAAGCTTCTCCACCCTGGCATGGGCCAAGCTCAAGCGAAAGATCACCCTAGAAGTCACTGACAGCAAATTCAGGAGATTGAACTGTCAGCCACTCACACCGAAAGTCTAACCCAATAAGCCAAAGCATAACCTTCTTGATTGCAAAAAAACTGAGTCTGTCTTACGTGCCCACGGCCACATACTTGAGGGTGATTTCTCCTGAGGATTCAGGGGACTTTCGAACGAATTTCAAGCGATAAGATTGTTCAGCAACTGCTATGAGGCAACTCTTTCCAACTTGCGTTGAGGTACCGTATACATTACGTTCACTGGGTTCAAAGGGGAAAGGTAACATCAACTAGATAATGTCACATCATTGTGGAATTTTCTACCCCCCCCCCCAAAAAAAAAACATCAATTACAATTCAATTACTGATGATGTAATCTTCCGCCATGGGAGTTGAACGTAAACAAGTTTGAAACCATAAGCGGAGCGTGAATTTCTCGGGATCGTTGTTCCGGGCACTGTTCGTTGCTCGTTACTCCAGCTCCTGTATCTTCTGCCATTCTTCAATGCAACATCTCAAGGGCGCGCCATAGCGTGGCCAAGATGAAAAACGACCAAAAAAATATTAGCCGGCATACAGCATACGTTTGTGAACATATGTGTTCAAACAAAATTTCAAATACATTTACGTAATACAGTATACTCTGCAGGGACCAACAACATCACACTTATCAAAAAGGAACATCATCCAAAAAGGATTGGATTATCCCAAAGCTTCAGAGATTTCTTTCACATTCGGTGCGTTCATGGGACGACCCATATCTCGCTGGTGTTTTTTTCATGCAGCGCGGGTCTTCTTGAACGGCCCAAAGTCTCATGGGTTTTGCATTGAAGGATGTGAGATTTGGGACCCCTGTCGCACAAAATACATGAAACAAAACCCCCCCGAAAACTAACATGCACTGATTTGAGTCGATGTTTTTCCCATTGAAAAATTGTGATTTTCCAACGTAATGTTAGTTTTCAGGGGGTGCATGGATCAAAGGCATTCAAAACCGTTGCCATGCTAGTCACATTTGCTGGATTCACGTTTGTATGGATTGGCTCAGTGTTTCTACTACTGACAGTGCCTAAACCGGTCCTGCTCAGATTTTTTGTCCCCTCCTGCAATCATGCTGAAAGCGTCAGCAGAAAAGCTATCTTGTATGAGGCATGGTTGAACCATCCATCAATCCACCAATCCATCCATCCCTATCCATCCATTTCTCTCTCCTTTCTCTATCTATCTCTATATAATCATAATCTATTATAATCTATCATATCAACCAAACTATCCATCTATCAACCACTTTGTCCTTACTCCCTTGCAGACTGAAGCAGCAAACATATGTTTTTTCTCAACTCAACCAAAAAAACTGAACATTTTTCAGCGCCCAGTCGCGCCTTCAGCCAAATAGAGGGCTTTTTTAAGGCACAGCGCCGCCTAGTCTGCTTGGCAGATCAGCGACAGGGCCTTTTCTGATAGAAATTTTCATCCAATTTTGTACATGATCATGTGGCAAGCGGGCGCTTCGCGGCCTTCAACACACAACGAACAAAACAATACAAACCGGCAGCATGAATTTGGACTTCTTGCAAAGCGTCAAAACTATGGAAACACAAAGTGAAGGCCAACACTTGTAAAGCACACTGATCTATGGTACATATCCAGCGTCCGCGCGCTGGTTCTTTTGGCACTCTGCTTTCATCACAGAGCACGTGTCAAAAAGTGTGCGGCTAAGAAAACTGAACAGGTCTGGAGAATTCTGAGGAACTTTGAGTCGAGAACTTCCATAGTCGTTGACTGAACAGATGAGTCCTGGCCCCACACTGAATTATCTTCATCGAGCATCCTGGTGTGCCATATTAACCCCTCCTTTTCACGGTACGGCCATCTATTCTGATCCGGAAGCAACTGGACTTGTTTATGGCGAATTTATGGCATGAGTGACCATTTCCTCTGTTCAGATCTTTTTGCCATCTTTCCGTGGCGCATCCATGTCTGAAGGACATGGTTGTGTTGGCAAGCACTAGATGCCTTTCCAAGAAGATGGGGCACTGGACACTGGGTCGACTTATTCACCATATCTGACCAAATTAGAATAATTTCCTAGCTGTAACCTCAAGCGAAAAAAGTCTGGAGTTCACTAAACTAGCTAAACCACCCCCAAACTTTTGGTTGACCACCCGGCGGTTTTGTAACAAAAAACAAACGGCCAGAAGTTTAACCTGATATGTTGTAAAATATGCTCATCCAAATTGGATCATTTCACCAATTCTGCCTGAAAATGTTCCAAATATCATATGGGTGTTTCCAAAACTAGGGGTACCCCAAAATGGATTATTTACAATGGAAATCCCTATTGAAATGGATAATTTGGGGGTACCACCATTTTCGGAAGCACCCATATATAGTTGTAGATTCCCAAGTCAGAGACGACTCCAAACAAAATTTTTCCTCAGGGTAGGATTGGGGAATTTCTGTGGTTTTTCTCGACCCGAATGTTTCGGCCAAAGAGCTACAAAACATAAATGGAAAATGGTGAACTAGTTGGTGGTTGGACAACCCATCTGGAAAATATGCCCGTCAAATTGGATCATTTCCCAAAGTTTGGGATGGATTTCTTTTAAAGTCCGTGAAACCACCACCTAGTTAAGGTTACCATCTGAAAAGGGTAGCCCATTCTTGGCTTCTGAAAAGAAGACCACTAGTTTTAGGGTACAAATCTCAGGGTGTTTTTGGATGAATGCCCCTGGGTGTGCAAACATCATGGCAACCAACCTGTTTCTTTGGAGTTTTCTCAGAAGATACATTGTCTATCAAATGAGCAAACGGAGCAAACCCTAAATCTGCAACTTGCGATATCTTTTCAAAAAAAAACACAAGCTTTGAATGACAATGTATAGATATTCATTAAGCACCTCAAAATTTCAAAAATGCATCGGTCACATTCTCAAGTAGTATCAGTTCCACCCCTAGCTCATTTAACGAGATTCAAACTTTGAAAAAAACATATCAACGAAAGCACCTGTCTAACTCATAATATGTTCTCCAAGTGTGGCGAATACCCAAGAGAATCTTACGAATTTCCAGTTAAAGAATAGCAACATTATACCATTTTCCGGTTATACACTTATTTTTGTTGCTGAACTTTTGTTGACTGACATGTTCCAGCAATGTCTGCCCCTCTTCAGCATCTACTCCGTTCATATCCTTCAGCCTCGTGTTTTGGCGCGGAGGAGAGTCCCAAATCAGAGATTTTTTACTAGGTATCAACCAAAGGGGTGGTTGGTGGTTAAGTTTGCTGGTTTGGTATTTTGAGACATATGATATACCTAAAATAGTCATACCCACAAACCAGCATACCCTGTGGTAGGCGTCAACCTTACGGGTGAATGGCCCACTGAAATTAGACATAGATAGATACCCAACCAAAATTGGTACTTCGTAGTGATTTCGGAAATGGGATTTTTCAAGCCATGGATTTTTTTTGTCAAATTTCCGGGGTGTTTTTATGGAGAGAGAGGGTGCATTTGTCAAAATTGGAATACCCAACGTTGGACAATACATATGCGCTATGAAGGGTGGTAGGGAACCGGGATTTTCGATACCCAAATTTTCCAACCACCACGGGATGAAAAACCAACCCTCCAAACTCCGGAAAAAAATATCACCAAAACTAGGGGCCTCTCCCTAAGGATCCATGGGCTGGTATATTTACCTTCATTTGGTTGATTTATATGGTAAATGTAGGTAGATATACCATACATGGATCCTATGGGTCGTTGTACAAAAAATGTACTTCCTAATACTTTTCTGGTAAACGAACATAGCGATTGCTGGAATATCCCCATTTTCAATAGGTTTTTCATACATCTTCATTCAGGGTCCATTTTCCAGCCAACTATGTTTGCTTACCTTTCTCAATAAAATGAAGCATTTTGTAAGGTCAGATGTGGGGTCCCTTGCTTTTGAGATACACCTATGCTGCGCCTTTGCCATCACCAAAAGATATGGGCCTTTGCGATGTACAAAGTCGTGGCTCCCAACTGTATATTGTTATTTACGTTATATATAGACAACATGCAGTATCCTATAGTAGTACGACTTATATATCCTTCAACTGATATCCCAAATAACACCATTTAACAAGTCGTTGCAACATCATAGATCCTTCACCGCAGGCCTCAGCGCTGGATGTAGAAAGCTCCCATTGCTGTGTGGCTTTGTTGTAGCGGAAGCTGACGGAACGACAAGGGAAACAAGTGCTTCCAATGGAAAAAGCGATCATCACCTCTCAGTCATGCAGTTGAAGGATACTGAAGATATCCCAAAAGCTGCCTACCGTGATAGTTTTAGAATGAATCAAGCCACTATACAAAAAAATATATTCGGAAGTTAAATTCATGTACATCTTTTAAGCAACTGTGAAGCGCACGGTGTTCCAGCCATTGAAGCCCCCCGGGTATTTTGGACCTATTAGGAAGTCCAAGGTCAGCTCGAATAGGGAAAAACCTCAGTTTTGGTTGGTCCTCCCCTTCCACTTGAAGGTTGAGCTCCCAGGACGGACCTATGTGCTGATCGGATCACCCCTATTTTTTATGCCGTGAAACGGCCATTTGGAAGAGGTCCCACAACCCGATCCTTAGGGGACGAAACCAATCACCATGGTTATGAAGCACTTAATTCTGTCCTGGGAGCCCATCCTCCAAGCAGACCAAACAAAAAACAGACCAAGCAACTGCCAAGCTACGATACAAGCATGGTTGAGGAAATGCGCATTTGAATCATTTTGTTCAAGCATGTTCAAGCAAATATATTCGAATACCCACCTCAAGTTTAACATAGCCCCTGAAAAGTTACCATCCCAAATGTTAAACCTCGGGGGTGTGTATTCAAATCTTCATTTAAGCTTGGTGAACTAGCCTATCCTAGGAACCGATGAAAGGGATTGTCACCAACACAAATATGCCAAATAGCAAAATAGTAAACCACACGGATTGACATCCTATTCTTGCCAAACACTTCACCAAACATGAATTCAGGTCATTTTTCAAGGGTAAATCATAAAGTTCATTAGGAAACATGCCCGGTCTTTATATATATATATAGTATATAAATACACACACAACTTTTCTAGGTAGTGGTTTCAACCCAAAAAATCACAACCAAAATTGATGCTTGGACCCACCTTCAAAGATGACCTGCCCAAAAACTAAGATAGAAACTGAAAATCATCCACCCTGAGGATCTTGGACCCTCCAATGGAAGGGTTTTCACGAACCTGTATGACGCAGGGGTAGGGTCCTCAAAATAGCCAGGCCTTTGAGGGTCCAATGATTCTAAGGGCATTTGAAAAGGAAAATTATTTTTCAAAACCTCCATTTTTTTGGGGGGTTCCAAGCCTTTGTTTTCAGGGGTGAATGACAAAATTGCAAATGATATCCACTCTCATCTCTTGCGAACGTACCTAATAGGGTCATGTTTTTAGATGTCTTCGATGTGCCGGTACTACAGAAAGTATCAAACATGAGGCTGTCTGTACCTTTTATCCTCCCTAAAACTTACAGTTCGCACCTGAAAATGGATGGTTTTTCAATATTTGATCGTTTCCTTTTGGGATGGTAACTTTTCAGCAACTTTCACTGTTAGTTTCAGGGAGTCTTTTTCGTGGTCCAAAATTTCTCCTTTGCGAGGCTAAACTTCAAACCCCGAGCTCCGAGGCACCGTCGCCGTAGGGCATCAAGGAGTCCTGCTTCGGGCCTGGTTTCTCGAAGGATTTGACGACAAAGGTTTCGTTAAGACCATGGGAACCCTCCCTGAAACTAACCGTGAAAGCCCCTAAAAATGGTGGTGAAACCAATAGGAATCTCCTTTTGCAGGCGGCCCCATTTTCAGGGGCGAACTGTTAGTTTCAGGGAAGGTATATTTGTAACATTGTATCTGGTTGGTGGTTTCAACCGATCTGAAAAATATAAATCAAAATGGAAATCTTCCCCCCAAATAGGGATAAACAAAAAACATATTTGAAACCACCATCTAGGTATATTTTTGGGCCCTGCCTTTTTTCACTGCTTCACAGTAAATAGATCTTTTGATAGCCCATCTGGTGCCAGGGTCGATCAACTCCTTATGTTGTGGATGATCCCACCCTGACGACGGAATCCTTCTAATGGGTATACCCTGGAAGTCAAGTGATATGTGTCTCCTTAGTAAAACAATGTCGTCTTTACGGAAAACCATTCAAGAAGTAGTTGACTTGGACTTCCTGGGTATATGATGTATATAGATATGTTGGGTAAATTCAAAGTACAACTGGTAGGGGATGGGGGTATCTTCTTTAATGCATTTCTAGTTTTTGTTGGATGTCAATATGATATATGTGTCTGTTTTTTTGGGGGTTAACGGTTGACTATATAAAGAATTGTTCAGCAACTAGCAAATATCTCTTCAAAACGAGGTCATGTTGTGAGGATTGGTTATTCAAGATGTATTTGTGTTTTGAGAGGTTATTCTTAAAAACAATCACTGAAAAAATTACACCCAACCACATCTCTTCACCAGTTTTCTTGCATCAACAGTACTTCCAAACCCCTCTGATGGGAACAGGAATTGGATGATACCTAAATCATCACTCCAACACGCTTGAAAAACTTTCCAACCAGCGGCCTAGTTGATGGACGAAACAAAAAAAACATGGTAAATCAGTCGGTCCCATGAGAACCCAAAACCTTCATTTTTAGGGGTTATAACCCATATATTGGGTGTTTAAAACCTTCATTTTTCATGGTTTTGGGGTCCAAGGGTCAGGGATATTATAGCAATATCAACTGCTCATTTGGAAATTCTGGCCTAAGGCCTAAGACTTGACTAACCACAATCACAGTATTCTCTGGGGAAATTGGATCACACGTCGACACCTGGAGTTCGACCAATTCGTCAAGCCACTTTAAAATCATGGGACAACAAATTACACAAATGGTTCACCATGGTCTGTGTTAATATTCATAGCCATTTCATAGCCACACCAAACCAGCAAACATTTTGTCAGCAAATCTAAGTGAAAGCTACTCCCCTGGAGGGGGCAGCTTTCATCACATATCCCCTACCGTTTGGCACTATTGAGTTGATGATGGACTGGTAACAACCAACCGGTAGGCACGCCAAACGAGTTTCAAGGATGCTGAAATGTTGGAACTCCAAACAATGGGCTGAAATAGACATTGAGTCACATCTGACTCATGAATCATGAAAAACAAACAAACAGCGTATCATCCATGATCATCCTACCACAAAAGACTCTTACCCCAAAACACCAAACAACACCTCCTGCGTTTTGAAACAACCGCTGTGTTTTGCATCATGGGAAAATCATTTTCTCGATTTCAAAAAAGCAAAAACACTCTTCAAACAATCACAGTTCAGTTCAAAAGTGGGCCCCACCCAAGCTGAAAAGTGTGCGTTCAACAAGCAAACGGGTCATTATACACTGAACATCATGAAACCATGTTCCTTGGATTGGATGGTTACAAGAAAACGTGGCAAGCCACCCAAAAGGCGCGCCTATACTGCCGTGGCGTGTCAGCAGCTTCCGTGTACTGGTCCTGATGAGGAATAGGAAAACAGTCTCCAAATGGAATCAGTATGGCACGAAATCCATTCATTCTAACTTACTAAGATTAAGATTTCTTTTTGGTATGTTTTTTGTTGCCATCACCCAGATTCAATCATGGAAAGTGAAGGCTTGTTATCTTGGGATCTTCACCCGCAACTCACCTCTGAAAACTGTCAGCCAACCACTTCGGGGAAGTCATGGCTGTGATGACTTGCATTTCCCCATGGGATGTTCCCATAGGATCCATGGGACGAACGGTATATTTATCTACATGAATGCTTGATTTTTATGGCAAATGTACGTAAATATACCAGTCCCATGGATCCTATGGGCTTTAATCAATTCATGAATAATAGGCAATCTCACCACAGTAGAATCAAGCCTTTCATCCAATCTTTATTAAACAAGTACATGTTCCATGAATAAGTAATCTGAGTATCCCTAGATCTATCATACTTATACCATGGCCTACCCATGATTCAAGAAAACAAAGATTGGAATACTGTTAAGGCTGTCATTCTCAACCCTCAACAAAGATCGCCCAGGGACCTCAACTCTGCACCCTCCACTGGCCGCTCGTCAAATTGGATCATCTCCCCAGAAATCGAGGTAACAAATGAAAAATCAATCAAAACCACCACCCAGTTGATGAAATGGCCAAGTACAGTGAAAAAGTGAACAAAAACAAAACGAGAATCGAAATATGCATATCTTTGAAAAAGATTGAAAAAGTATGAACAAGTCAACTGCATCTTCCGTGATGTTGTTTTTTTCTTTCCGGCACATGTAGCCAGTGACCCCAATGACAACATGAACATTCAGAATTCACCACATCAGAACCCTGGTTACATGAAGCCTGTCCCATAGATTGGTTTGTATATAGGGAAGCAACTATTGTAAACCTTCACAAAAAAAAATAAGAAATACCAAAGATGTTCCAACAAGCGCACTGTATTATTCACCTGGTATTTCGTTGTAAAAACCAGGATCACCATATGACAAATGCCGATGGGTTTTTGCCAAGCCTAGTAGACAAGCAAAATGAGCCACGGTCAAAAAAAACGGCCGGCTGCTTTCCAATGAGTGTACCAGTTGGTTAATAGGGATCCGCATAATGGTTTATTATAATCCCTATATATATATATATACTTGGGTAGCATAATCCCCTACATCAAACAACCAACCAGGTGTTTTTCACTGCTCATTTAGTTTGACCCAAGTCATTCTTGTGAGGTCTTTTCTTCATGCAGCAAAATGTGAGAACTCCCTCAAGCATTTGAGTATTCCCCATTATGTATACATCCAAATGTCCCTTACACACAATACTTGGACCCTATGGGATAGGAAAAGTCTAGTCGAAATAATTATCAACACTATATAAACACTTATAACTTATAACTTTACATCACAAAACTGCAATTTCATCATTTTATGGTAGCCTTTTTGAGCTACAATAACATATCAAAAAACCACTGCTACATCTTTTGTTTGTGCCCAAATCGACGGCTAAAGGCAACTTCGAATCGAATCCCCGCGACCAGTCCGAGGTATCGCTACTCGACTCTCCCTGCAATGGCGGAGCCATGGAGGATCCCTGTGAGTGGAGCAATGGTTGATATCTATAGGGCCTACCTGGTATGCTGGTATGTTTCAACCTGTTTCTTGCCCTTGCCATAATTCACTTTTAAAAAAAGTGCATGTGAGAAACGAGGTAGTGTTTGTCAAAATATCTGGCTGGCCGGAGAAAAATTGCGGGATGTCTCAAGTATTGACAAATTGTTTGTTGGCTTTTAGTTGCTTTCGCCCCTCCAATCATCAGCAAAAATAAACACCCAAAATCTGACCCTAGGGATCCAATCACCTTCTGAGAATGGTAATGGAACCTAAATACATTCGTTTCGGAGGTGATTATACACCCCTTGCTCATCATCTGACGTTCTGTGAGCCGGTGAAATGAGAGTAAAACATGTAACACATGATCAGGGTTTGCCATAATCACCTGAAACAACCCTAAAAATTAGGAGAAACCCTACATCACCAAGGGACTTGCTACCTGTCAATCTTTAGGGGCCCGATTTTCCCATGTAACGGTTGGTTCTTATGGTGGACCCCGATGAATCATTGCTTTTTTTATCGGAGATTCCCTCTACCAGGGGCGCCTTCCCCATTTTCAGGTTCCAGCCCGTGCCCTGCATATGTATCAAAGTTAATAGACTGACATGGCGTGGTGCTTCCACCAGGAAGATTCGCAAACAATGGCCCAGTAGAATCCAATGTAACATGCATAACTGTGGCACAATATACGGTAGATCACAACGGAAAGTATGGAATCAAGGGAAAAAAATTAGGATGTTTGTTCACCCCCCACTTGGTGATTTCAATCCATTTCTGGTCAGCTGGTCAAAAAGTGTTCATCTGAAAGGTCACCTCAAAAATATGGTGCTCGATTCATCGATTGTTGATGGTTCAGAACTCCCACTCCCAACCCTCGTAAATATAATGGGATATAAACTACCAACCTCAACACCTCAAATTGTATTTCCTTGGTATTTCCTTGGTTGTTCCACTTCCAACATGGGAGTTTTGAGTTTGGGGACTACCATAGGATTTTTCTTCGCATCGCCCGCATCGCAGTTTGTCCCACCTCTATCACAGCCGGAGACCTGGTGGGTGTTTTTTTTTCAACTCGCAGCCTATGAAAAATTGCCCATCCTGTATATATGGAATAGCTGGGCCCCTAGCACTTCAAAACGTATAGAATTATATACTATACATATATCAGGAAGTACATTAAATGATGTCTATATATGATATATATAGAAAGATCTATATCATATATATATATATGTATCACGTAAAAAATATGTATATATATACTGTATACATATTTACCGAAAATTGATCCCAGTTTACAAACCACTTCGCCAACCTCATTAGGATCATCCACATGTTTGAATGGTTCTTCTTTCCACGGTTGGTGGGCAGGTTAAAGATTCATAGGAGGATGTCTCAAGGTTAACATGAGAGGACATCCCAAAATCCAACTGCAGCAGATTGTGCGAATTGATACTGTTGATGGTTCAGAAGTCCGGCTACAGTAACCACCTGAGATGTATAAAAGCCTGGTAAATGATGGTATAAACTACCAACCTCAACTGGTTAGCCGGGTTTCTTCCATCAACACTATCCCCTCAGAAAATTTACATGTCACCTGAAAACGGACCACTTCAAAAGGTGAAAATATAATCTTCCAACCAGCATGTATTCAGGGGATATATTGGTTTTCGGAGCTTTAAAATTTCCACCAAAAAGCGCGGAATGGACGAAACGTGACAAAATAAATCCTTGAATTTCAATATCCCACCCGACAGTCTCTCAGAAATTGTGGAAAACTCCAGAATTCTATTAATAAATACCTGTTAAATACCTTTTTCACCAAGCAAAACTCAAACAAAAAATGGTTCAAATGCGCCATTTCTCCCACTATGAACGATCCAGTGATCCAGAAACTTCGCATCTCCCAAAATGGCCTCTCCGGGAAGCCAATCAAGTCATTGGCTGCCACCTGGAGCTACGTGATTTGACAGTCCCCAAAAAAAAGACAGGGATTGAAAAATACGTGTGAAAATAATCCATACTGTTGATGGAAGAAACCCGGCTAACCAGTTGAGGTTGGTAGTTTATACCGAATTCATACCTTGGGTTTTTTGCAGTACATCTCAGGTGGTGCAGGATGTCTTCCATCAACAGTATCACTAGGGATCCTGGCTCACCTTGTCAGATGATGAGCAACGGGTGTATAATCACCTCCTCAGAAAGGTATTTAGGTCCCATTACCATTCTCAGAAGACAAGCCAGGATCCCTAGGGTATAGTAAAAGGGCTGATATGCAATCAATATTCATCTGAGTTGAGAAGTTTCGCTTCAAACATCTGGTGTTGGATGAAATCTAGCTGCAATGAAGCAGCTTGAGAGATGTTCTTTATGCATACACATTTTTATGAATTGACCACTGTTAACCAAAAGAAGTGGGATGTTGTGTCAGTTCCATTCATTTCACCAACATCCGGACAAATTACACAATTCAATCTTCCCAAATGTCAACAACCGAATAGGGCATTTCAAGACGGGACACCCGGGACACCAAAACTGCAATTTTGTGAACCATGCCGCCGACCCAATGTTGAGATACACGTGTCATTGGGTAGTACATCCAGAATCGTTGCTTATAATTTGAGTCAGGGGCATAGAACTGGGTATAAATTGGGTATAAATTGGATATGATATAATATATACATATATACTATGACTGTATTATAATATATAAGTACTATACCTTCAAAATTTGTACTCTAAATATTTGTCATATCATATTATACTATATAGAAGTGTATTAAAAATCAATATGTTTAATGTATCTATGTCCAGGTAAGCTGCCCCTACGTTTCCACGAATCGCGAAAACCGTGCTGGCCTCTTGGTATGCCGAGACCCAGGGTGCAGACCTCAGGGCACTCAGATCGAAAAAAACAACTCCTCATTAGTGATGGTCCTCTCACCCCACCTGTTGTTTAAAGGGAATCCTTATAGTATAGGTATAATATGTAATATAATATGTAATTATATAATATGTACATAACATATAAAATAAACGAGACATAAAATAAGATATAGAAATATGACACATATCCTACTATTGGAGTTGATGACCATCCCAATTTTTTCGAAACAATGGGACTTTGGACCCATATAGAAAGCAGATCTAATCTCATCCTATCCTCATGGATATACTGCTTTGGATGTCATCCCCCTACCTGTATCTTCATCTGATGACTTATATAACATCCCTGGACCTTCCAAAGGGTGCCAAATGGTTCCTACAGGGTGTCATTTCAACAACATGCCTTAGGGTTCAATTGACACCCCTTCGAAGGTGCTACTCTACATCCATGACTTCTACCGGGTCACTTTCACTACTTGCACATCAGAAATGTTGGACGTTGAAATGATGTTTGCGCCAAGATGTTTCGCCACTTCAGAAAAGTGTTCTTCCAACATTTGAGACAAAGTGTTTTGGACTAATCTCCAGACAACTTTATCCCCCGCGCCCCCCCAGATTTCAAAGTTGTTTTCTTCTTCCAAGGGTTGAGACGGGTGGACAAAAGAAATCAAACCGCACAGCATGACATGTCACGCACACATCGTTTAACTTTGGCATTTGGGGACAGGGGTGTCAGTCCAATCTGTTCCTCAAGGTTTGAATATTTTGTCCATCTGCGGATTGTCATTCGTCATTTTCAAAGAGACAACTCGCAGTTTTCAGTGACCTGATTCTGAGATACGAGTGGATCATTGATATAAAATGAGAATAAACCCAAAAATAAACACACCCATTCTTAAAAAAAACATCCTAAAACATCATTTTCCCCTATGTTGTGTAACTTCCTGTTTTCCCAACCAAAAAATACACCCACCCGGGGTTTTAGTCCGGTCCCCCAAACAAAAAATCGCCGAGAAACTCCACTTCGGGACCCATGGCCCAATGGGTGAGACCGTCGGCCTCTGGATGAATCTCCCACGGCCCCAAGGCGGGAAGCATCCATGGGTCCAACTGGTACACCCCCGGAAGTTTACTGGTTGGTGGTCCCTCCCTGAAACTAACAGTGAAAGCCCCTAAAAATGGTGGTGAAACCAATACGAATCTCCTTTTCCAGGAGCGAACTGTTAGTTTCAGGGAGGGTATGTTTGTATCTGGTTGGTGGTTGAACCAACCCATTTGAAAAATATTATATAGTCAAATTGGAAATCTTCCCCAAAGCTTGGGATGAAAATAAAAAATGTTTGAAACCACCAACCAGTTTAACAGCTCGCCCCTGAAAAGTGATGGTTGGAAGTTCTTACTTTCCTATTGGATTTCGGTAACTTTTCGGGGGCGAGCTGTTAAACTTCGAGAGGGTAGATATTTACCGTGACATTTATATATCCCCCCAAAAAAAAATCTAAAGGTAAATATTATAAATGTATATAAATAAACCTGGGCAATTCATTCTTCAAATGGGTTTTCCACCAACTAGTGCATTGTTTGGGTTGGTAGTATAATGACCCCCCCTAGGGATCCTGGCTCACCTTACGTCAGACGATGATGAGCAAGGGGTGTATAATCACCTCCGAAACGAAAGGTCTTTAGGTCCCATTACCATTCTCAGAAGATGAGCCAGACTCCCTAGGGCCCAAAAAAAAATCAATTATAAATTTCATAGGTAAATGTATACCATACATCTGGGCAAATTGTTTAATACCATACTTAACCTGAATGTTTCAGCCATTTTGGGTAGGATTCCATTACTTTTCTTTACCTTTTCGGGTGACCTCGGCGGTTTGCTCGCTATGTTTTTCATCATTCGTCCAACTTTTCAGGATCATACCCAGCCACCGACCCATTCAACCCAAACAAAAAATCATGACGTTATAAACAAACCAATTTAGGTTTAAAACATTTACATTCCAGGCCATGAAGTGTGCGCCCTTTTATATAATAAACCCCTTAATACCCTCTTGGGAATTAAATGGAATTAACATATCCCCTCTCGTTTGGCACTTTTTAAGACGATTTTCCTTTTACCAAGGTGGGATATGTTAGTTCCCTGGAAGGTAATATCTTAGATCTTAAGGGTTTTATATAGGTCGTGGCATTGGGTGGGTACCCTACCCTTAGATTCCCATGACTGCATGTGCTCCCTAAACGTCCCTGCCTTATCCTTCGGAGTCACCTCCGGTACCTGATACACACCTTGGATCAACAAGATTCGAGGTGAGCCGCGGAAGGGGTAGATCCGAAAAAACAGTGATGATGTACATAAACAAAAAGATTGGGTCATTATATACTGATATACTGTCTTATGCTATCTATGTGTATAGATGTTGACTAGGTACTAAGCTAAACATGTTTTTGATTTGATGATAAAGCATGTTATCAGAGATGTCTTCTCTAGAATGTAGATGGTACAGGAATCGTGTTCATACCATGTTTTTATCCTATATTTACCGCATGCCAAATTTGAACAAGACATAGTCACAGCATGACATAATATCAAATCATGTTGTACGCAAATATTGCATTCAAATTGACATTGCGTCACATCATGAGATATCATGAGATATTCGCAAGCTACACCCTATACAGGAATCTGGCTCAAAAAAGTCAGTGAAAAAACGCATCATGCGGCTGATGCTTAATGTCCATTCGAGGAGAATAATAGTCCAATGGCCAATGGTCCCGATCATATGTGCCAGGGTCTAAACTCCTCATATTGGGGATGGTCATCCCACCTCTAATGGGGAATCCTTATAACCGGTATATAAACCCCTACTATTGGGTTGATGACCATCCCCTACTATATGGAAAGAATAGGAGTTTAGACCCCAGCACATATGGTCATGACCTGAACCTAAAGGTAGATTCATAGCTTGCTCCCCAATGGATACTTTGGGATTTGTAAGACATATATTTACCGGCAAAATAAAACAAAAGAATTGGAACCAGATTCGATGATGGAACCCATCATCTACTTTGAGTAGTGCTCTACAATTGTTACAAATGGACTGACATGGGGCTCCTACAAATGGCTTAAAAAATGGGTAGCTGGGGTATATAACCCCTAGAACCAGAGCTATGACGAGGCGGTTTTTAATACCAAGAGACGCTGTGGTGGAGCCGGCCTGGGCCAAATGTGGAAGTGGAAGTACGAGGAGGGAGAAAAAAAAACAGTTGAACTAACAGACCCTAGGGATTCTGGCTCACCTTGTCAGATGATGAAAATTGGGGTGTATAATCACCTCCGAAACGAAAGGTATTTAGTAGGTCCCATTACCATTCTCAGAAGATGAGCCAGGATCCCTCGGGTATATTACCAACCCAAACAATGCACTAGTTGGTGGCAAAATCACCAACCCATTTGAATAATATGCTTGTCAATTTGGATCATTTCCTCAAATAGGGATGAAAATCGGAAATATTTGAAACCACCACTAGTTTAATTTTCAGGGGAACTGTTATTTTTTCGGGGGAGTGTGTATAATTAACGATGCCTTCCTGATTTTTTTACACTGTAAATACCATAAAAACAATTGCATCTGTACTATCATCACTTCCGCTGCTCAAATCTCTACACCGCAGGTACCGTTTCACGTGCACTTTCTCTTCAGCTATTTTCTTTCCTCATTTTTCTTTGGAGGGGAAGGACGAAATTCCAGATCCATTGGGCTTTTAAACTACATCCAACTGAAACGAACCTACGGATAAATATTATATATTGTACCCTCTTGGTCTGGTTGGGAACCGTAACATGAGCTAACCAATCCGTTCCCACACGTACTTTTGAGTCGATCATGTTCCTTTTCCCGATTTTTTTTTGGGATATGTTATATGGATGTTTCCGAAAATTGTGGTACACCCAAATCATCCATTTTAATAGCGTTTTTCATGAGTAAACCATCCATTTTGGGGTACCCCTATTTTTGGAAACACCCATATAGTTCCCTAGAGGGAACTAGTATTCTCTGGATCATAAATTCATCATCAGCACCATGAGACACCTGGATTTGAAAAATACCACCCTTGGGTCCGAAAAACCCTCCCCAAAGGATCCTTTCTCGAAGAGTTGCATTCATTGAAAAATCATGAGGGAGAAATTTCACCCAGCTGCAAGCCATGAAGTTGCTAGGAGCACTGCTGGAAAAAGATGAAGCATGCAGGTATTTTGGTTGTTCAAGAAAATTGATGTAAGAGTCTGTAATAATAACGTGAATCAACAATCAATGTGTGGTGTAACCATGATAGACTTACATTGATTCTCCTAAGTACTCGAATGTTGGTAAATACTAATGTGATATACATACTCCCACTGTTCCTCAAATACCATTTCGCCTGTGCCCAGACAACTGATCATGTCGCCGGAGCAGGGTCATGCAATGCAAATGCCTGGAAAAACAGCGATATTGGATGAGCTTTGGGGAGTTCGATTCCTCTTCTATTTGGTGTTTCATCCACGGACGTTGTAAGCATGAAGCAAAACCCTATGGTCATCTTACCCTCTCTGTCACTGTCCTGTTAATCGAAAAAAAATATCAAGATCATGATCAAAATGATCATCAAATCATCAAATGATCAAAGTCTTCATCTTGGCTGAAAAGGACATGATGTTTTCTTGATCACCAAAAAAATATCGAAATCATATTTCATGGGTCATCTTCTCCATGATTTTTTTGAGGTATGGTTCGGCTGCTTCCAGCAAACCTTATGGAATTGAGCTGTTCCATGAGCGGTTTGGTTGGTATCCCCATGACGGATCCATGGGACGATTGTATCTTGAACCCTACATGAAAACCATAAACATTGAGCAAATATAGGTACGGTAAATATGGATCCTATGCTACCTATGCAACACAGTAACAATTTTTCATGTCATTCTCCATTCTCATGATGCATAAAATATTATATACCCTCCTTGAAACGAACGTTTTTGCCCCTCAAAATTAATGGGTGGAAGACGATCTTTTCCTTTTTGGGATGCCATCTTTTCATGTGCGAGCCGTTAATTTCAGGGAGGGTACGGTACCTCCCCCTCACCTGTGGTGGCTTACCCTTCATGACACCTGTGATAAGGTGAAAAAAATCCATTTCGCGGCCTCCTCCTCTGAGCAATATCCAGAGCTGTCTCTCCCATGGAGTTCCGTTGCTCAGCCTCAGGCTTTCCCAACACGAAGCAAGCGGCGGATAAAACGACTGCGAAATGCCCCAAAAAACCGCCGTTTCGAAACTGCTGAAAGGATTTGTTTCAGCAGTTTCGAACATGATGGCCTTTTCAAAAGGAACATGGGACCTCAAGAAAAAAGTCTGTTGAGAACCCAAAACACACCGAAGAATAGGTTCAAACTCCAAGGGTGGAAGGACAAATAAGGACAGGTATAATGGCACGTTTTTTTTATGAATGAAAATCCTAGCTTTCTGCCCCCCTAAATCGGCTCTGAACCAAACAACGCCTGTGAGACATACAAACATGACATCTCTAAACAATGAAATGATCTTCTTCCTAGCCTTCCCACTCACCCAGTATCGACCCATCTGTCACATTCAATCTGCTCCAAACCACTAGTCTGATCCGATCTATATAGTCAAATCTACTTAGGATACCATCTATCAATGTTGCAAATCCTCATGAGACCGATATGATGTGTGGGGTCCAAATATATGTATATGCATAAAAAAAACTACACACATATATATATATATAATTATATATAAACACTAAAGTCACTAAACATAATATGATATACAGTAAATATATAAAGAACTCTAGAGTTTTTCATCCTGGCTGTTTTCCAACCAAAAAACAACCACTCCAATTCCCATCATCCGCACCTGAGCTCCACAGAGGAGAAGCAAATGCAAGCAATCCAATTGTCCCAATTCAGCCGCCTGGAGAATCATGGGGGCAAAGCTCACATAACACAAAAAAACACAATGGCCCTAAGGATCTTGGACCCTCCAATGGAAGGGTGAACGAACCTGTATAGCAGGGGTAGGGTCCTCAAAATAGGCAGTTTTGAGGGTCCAATGATCCTTAGGGGGATCCCAATAACAGATATGTATGCATCGTTTCTATAGCAACAAAAATGGGGAGCCGCCATTTATGAGACACAGAATTTTACCCAAAAAAAACAGAAAACACATATACCGTACCATTGAACTTCAAAACTTCCATGTGCTTCTTTGACATGATTTTTTAGTGAAAAAAAAAGGCCGGCAACTTTGCAGGTGTTTGACCCAAAAAACCCACCTGGTGAACTGGAGCTTGCCCTTGATGATCCGCAATGCTTGGATTTGCCTCGCTGAAAAGTCGAACCAAAAGTGGACTGAAAAGCCGATGGACGATATATGGATGATATATGCCAGCACCACCAGAGGTGCCAATATGACCCTAAGGGTTGGTTAATGGGCACCCTTTACCATTCATTTAGCACCCCTTAGGTGTTCCAGGTGGATGATATACCGACTTTTAAGGGAAAAAAATGACGAATCTCCATTCCTTCAACGTGATGCGCAAAACGCAGCCTGCGCGTCAAGGAGAACCTTCAAAACGCCAGCATAACCGTAGCGGCACCTAGCACGACAATCGCAGCCAAGTATCATCCCGAAAACTAACATTGAAACTGAAAATCACCCCGACATGGAAAGGAGATTCATCTGAAGCAAACCTGCATATCTAGGTGCTGGTTTCAACCCATTTGAAAAATATGCTCGTCAAATTGGATCATGTCCGCAGGTGCATTTTTTTTTTGAAACCACCACCTAGGACCTAGATATAGTTTTCAGGGGGTTGCACGTATCCCTAACGAAACAGCTGTTGCTTTCTTCAACTTCTGCCAGGACGACGTGAGCATCAATGGAGTGGTCGAAGCCACATCACGTCGATCCACCTGGGGAGGGTTTCAAATACCCTGTGAGGCACAAGGTGATTTGGTAGGTACACCCTCCCAAAAAAAACACTCCTTTCAACCACTTGCAGAAGGGAGCAGTGAGCATAAGGGAGGTTATAACTCCATTTGTAAGCGCTCCTACAAAGCCAGTTCCTCATTTTCGGCCATTTATAGGGTGTTTTAAGGTTATAACTCCATTTGTAAACCATCGTAGGGGACACCTTATAGATGTTTTCAATGTTTTAGTTTTTTGTTTTAAAAAAAAAATGGGAGTCTTAGAAAGCCCCATACATAATACGTATAGACTATTAATTGCGTATTCACAAAAAATAGTTTAAATTTCCAGGAGTGTAGCGATATAGGAGATATGAAATACTTGGAAATCAACACAGAGGCGACCCCAGGTCCCTTGCCAAAAAGCTCCATTGTTCAGTTTACTTAGGATTTGCATGTTCGATGCTTGGAAAAAAAGGTTCCAACAAATAGCCTCCCAAATGGTGATGCAAAAATGATGATGAATCCCATGGTACAAAGTAAGGACCGTCAACAATTCCAAGATTTGTGATTATACATCTAAATTCCCACGAAACCCAAAGGGGGCTTTTTCAGGGTTGGTTTACGTGTGCCAAGGAGATTCACATGCTAGCTCTTCCCCCAGTAAGTTGGATTTTTTTCACTCCCTGAAACCTGAAACTAACAGTTTCGCCCCTAAAAATGTGCCAGGCCCCAATCCAGGAAACGAGAAAGTATTCCAACCATCCATTTTCAGGTGCGAAAATGTTAGTTTCAGGGAGGGTAACTATCCTCAATACTATCCTCCACCATCCGATGGTTCCCCTATTGGTGTCAAGTATCCATGGCTCGTTGTTGCAGCAAAAACAAAGTGCTTGGAGCGGAGCCACCGGCGCAGGCATAGTGCAGGGCCTTGTTTGGTGGGTCTTTAAAAGTGCCTTTGCCAAACCGGCTGCTTAGGGGAGAGGGATATTTGTTTGGGATTAGATTGACAATGAACTGAAGCAATCAATAAATTTGACAAACAATTCTTGAAGACTGTACTCTAAACTAATGTGTCTAGTAAAAAAGATTTGATCTGAGTCAAACTGGTCATAATCAAGCAAATACTCTCAACTGTTTGAAGGTTGCTCGCTCTTTGTCCGGGACTTTGCACCAATAGGATGTGTGATACAAGTAACCTTTTGACAACTTTATACATTGCAATTCATATTTCATATTTCTAGATTCCCCTCTGGTAACTAACATAGCAATGGAATATCCCCAATATTCAATAGGAAATACATTTACATCTTCATGATTCATCCAGCTCGGCCATTAAAAACCGCCACCGGCCGCCGTGCACACGTCATCAAAGCAGCTCAACCCGTTGACTTGAACCCAAGCACCCCGAGATTTTTCGACGTCAAAGTGTGGAAGAAATGGATGATTTGCTATTTGCAAGTTGCATTTGGAAAGCTTGCGGGTGCCTTAGTGAAAGCTCTTTGGGGTAATGCAAGTCAAGTAGTGCAGAAATGTCTCTAGATTCTCAAGTTAGTTTGCAAAGTCCTCCTTTATTTCTATGCGCTACGACTGAAAAAGATAGAAAGAAACCAGCTCATCCCATCTCCCAATGACATGAAATCCTGAAACTAGTTGATAGAGTTCCCTAGCAAGAGGGGCCTTTTAGACTCCCCAACAAAAATGTATATAATGTAACGTGCTGGGGTCGATCAACATCCTACTCATCCTAGCTTTAATGACGGAAATCCTGATTCATGGGTATATAAACCCCCCTACCGGAATTGGGCTGATGAGTGTATCCCATACTGGAAAGTAAATAGGTAGTTGTATCGACCCTCGCGACGTGTATATATATATATATATAGATATATAGATATATATATATATAGATAGATATAAATATATATATATATGTATAGATAGGGTAGTTGTTCATCCCTCATATAACTCAAACAAGAAGGGTAACATGGGTTACCTGGTTACCTGGGTAACGAGTAGCATTTTCGGTTTCATGGCTCGCATGCATTGTAATTTTACCTTTCACCTTCGCGCTCTTCAAAAAATGTCAGTGTCTTTCCTCTCACCAAACTGCCACATTGCCATGGGCTTTTTGAAAACAACAACAACAACAACAACAACAACAACAACAACAACAACAACAACAACAACAACAACACCAACACTAACACTTCTTCTGGACCACCTTCATTTGCCATTTAGCCAAACCACGTTTTCTGTGTTGGGAAGTTTATCTAATTTTTATATCAGGAATGCCTCACCCAATCCTCCAATTTCCTCAAAAACCCATGTCGGCTGAAACCCCCGGCACTGCATCGTCGGTGATCGGTACAATCCAAATCTCCGTTGACCTGAAATGCTTTTCTGAAATCGTCACCAGACAGCCATGACCATAACAGCTTGGGGTTTAGAGATTTCAAGTTGATGGAAATGGAAAAAAATAAATTCTAAATGAAGAAATTGTTTGTGTTTTCCAGGGGGGCAGCAAATTCTTGCCATTTCAGGAGCACATTTAGATTCCAACCATCCTTTTCACCAGGAGATGAAGGGTCTCGAGCGGCCAGTGTTGAAAGTTCGAAGGTTCACAAAAATGTCAGGTACCAAACCAATAAATGGAGGTACTTCCATAAAAATGCCGTATTTTCAGCTGGTAACCTGGACATTATGGGATTCCTCTTACTGCCAAATGTTCAATTGCTAAAACGTCGGGGCCCGAGAGTGGGGAATGGTAATCTGACCTGTCATTCCAACACGGAGGTTGACGGTTTGTCCCAAAAGGCAGTGACCAGGTACGCATAAGGATGACTGTCATTGCCTGGCACCGGTAGAGGTGTAAAAATATGACGTTTATCGAAATAAACTAGTTGGTGGTTGAACCAACCCATCTGAAAAATATGAGTCAACTTGGATCATTTCCCCATCTGATAGCGGTGAAAATAAAAAATGCACCCCCAAAGTTTAACATGGAACCTAGAAATGATGGTTTTTCATAGGAATCTCCTCTTCCAGGGGTGTATTCTCAGGTTCCATGTTAATCTCCAGGGGTGTATTTTGAGTTGCCACCAATCAACCAGTTTTTCTCAGCTCGCCAGCCCAGCCGCCTGACTGTAGAGCTGCAAAAAGAACAGGTTTCCATCCATCGCCGCCTCAAAGATAAGGGGCAATGGAAAATGTCCTTCCACTTGGGTGTTTCCAAAAATTAGGGGTACCCCAAAATGGATGGTTTATAATGGAAAACCCTATTAAAATGGATGATATGGGGGGAAACCTACTATTTTCGGAAACACCCACTTGGAGAAAAGAAAAGCGATTGGCAATAAATTGATGCAACCAAAATTTTGCAGCCAAAATTCTCTTTGAAATACTTGCAAGTATAATTTTCATATATACAAAACGAAAATCCTATCAACTTCACTAAATATGCCAAAAAATACATCCTTGTCCAATCGCCAACTTGAACCTACCTAATCGCTTTTGGTCAACGTACCTCGCCTCTCGATCTTTTACAAAAACTGGAGTCAACCAGCCCCACCTGAAACCCAATGAGTTGGAGACCCAATGGTCACCCCTACAAGATGGGCCCCTACCAGTTATAAGTAGGGTTATAAGTCCACTCATAGTGTTTTTTTCACATTTGTAAGGAAACTTATAGGGTTTGAAACTCCATTTAGCTTATATATAACTAGTAGAGGTCCATCTTGTAGCTACCTATGACTTTACCAAAGTTGCTGCAAAGGTGTCATGGTTACGATATCCTACGGCGTATTTCAACAAACATCACAAGGTCCACAGTCAGAATCATCTCAAGTGTTGAAATCTCATTTTTTCCCACAAGAATCCTTCAATTTTCCTATGGACTTAATAGTATCAATCATTTAAATGTACAGATCAACCATCTCCACGTACATCTGGTCAAACTTACTCAAACTCCTCAACCTGAATCTCAAGGGATTTTCATGGGGATTCCCGATTCTTTTCACCACCACTTTGAGGAATTCCCGAAGCGGCAATTGTTCAAAGGTTGCGATGGAAATTTGCCCAAAAAATCACGGCCTGGAAGATGTTGGAAGTATCTCTTGGGTCCTGCGCATGAAAGGTCCATGGTTCAAGCTAGAAAAAATGGGTGTTAAAAGCCTCACCGGGCCTAACATGTCACATAAACTGTACCCTCCAGGGAACGAATCCATAGCCCACCTTGGGAAAAAGGAAAATCATCTTCTCAACTGTGCCAAACGGGATGGTACGTTTGTTAGTTTCCAGCAGGGTATATATACCAGTAACTAACCTCCGTTTGCACGATGAAAGGGTGGCTTGGAAGAAGCTGGTACCCCTGAAAGGATGTTTACCCCTTCTAATGCTAATGTTAAGTTTTCAAGCTACATGTATAGTACTAGTATTGAAATTTAACATAAACCTCCTTAAACATGTTATTATCCCAAATGAAAGGAATCATCCAAAGCATCATTTTTCAACTACTATGTTTGGTTTCGGGGCGATGATGTTTTTCATGGGTATGGCTGAAACGACTCAAATGACTCAAAAATATCGGCCATCGCTTTGCTTGAGTCAGCTGAGGTTGCATGTGGCCAACGGTGGATGATGAGTTGGTCTGTGGGTCCATGGTCGGTGTGGGCACTGGCATCATTGCATGAAATCAAAGGGCTGTGGGGATATGCCGCAAGGGCCCCAATCATGAAATCATACTTTTGATGATTCAGAAAACCCAACCAATCAGATCAGATCTATAAAACATGACATTAACAAAAGGTGGGAGAAACAGAAACATGATGGTTACAATGGCTAGACGTCTTACAATCCATTGAATCCCATTGTTTGCAAACATCAAATCAATGGAAGTCTTTCGTCAAAAGAACATATCACTCCTATCACTAAAACTCAAAAACCTCCACACAAGTGTCACGTGTCTTGCCGTAATAAAATGGATATATAAATGGGTGTTTCCGAAAATAGTGGAAACACCCAAAATAGATGGGTTTATAGAGAAAAAACCCTATGAAAAACTGGATGATTTGGGGGGAACCCCCCCTATTTTTGGAAACATCCAAACAGCCGCCTCGCCGCGAATTTCTTTTCCGGGTCTCCTTCCACAGCGAGATTCTTAACAGATCGTTCCTGGCGCAGGAAGCGGCAGCTGGGCATTGGGGAAATATATGCAACGCCCATATTTATTTCTGGACAAAAAAAACGGGTGACACCACCTCACCTATTGAGTTATTTATTGACATTTTATTGACCTGTCCTTTTCAACCAAAACTGAAACAATTATCATAAATCATAATTATTGTTTCTGGAAAGTCGCTCAAATCATCTCCAATCATGGCGATAAAATCACCCCTTCCGATGAGGCGAGACAACCCATTTCCCATCCATGGGCATTGGAATGCGTTGGATCCTAGAAAAATTCAACAAACACCGGAGCAACTGCGAGGCATTCCCCAAATGATAACTGATTTCCTTTGGAAATGGTTGGGGTATGTTTCCTAGGTATGTTGGAGAATCAATAGATTGGAATCATCTATACAACCTCAAAAACTGCCCGATAACCGATACTCGGAGCCAGATCAACAAAAATCCTCCAGGCAAAGCAGTTGACATGATCAAAAACACCTCGGTACCTTCATCGAGGGGTAGTGATTAATAACATGGTAAGTGATTACTACATAAAATGATCAAATTTGTTTGGGGGAGAGTTATTACATAATCACTACCCGACTACCCCACATTAGGGGCATTTACTACATACATTAACCTGGTTACCAGGTTGATTTTTGTGAATGATGGGTGAAATCCTGTACAAGTTGGTACCAAATTATATAGATATTGTTTTCAAGAAAAATCTGTAGATTCAACCCATCGTTAGTTATGAAATCGTCAATTGCCAAAATCAGGCACCAGTTGATAGGATTTGAAAAGGTTTTGACAGCTGGTTGGTGGTTTCAACCCATTTGAAAAATATTAGTCAAAATGGAAATCTTCTCCAGGTAGGGATGAAAATAAAAAATATTTGAAACCACCACCCAGATTTGACAGGTTTATTACATTCTTTCAGGGTGAAAAAGCATCCCCAAGTGCAGCGCGACCTCATTCATCTACCCCTGCCATCATCCCAGAAGATGATGGCAACCTACCTTCACTTCAATACTTTGCCAATGTTGATATAATTCCACTGCAGAATTCTGCGATTCAAAAGCTACGTATCACGGAAGCTAGCTCTAGAATTCAAAAAATAACCAACAGATCCATTCATACAGAAAAAATAATCAGCCATGATGATCTATACCATACATGTATTCACCCTCAGGGTTTCCATACATCTCTCCCTCCCCCCAAAAAATGCCACCCTGCAGCCAGTAAATATACCCGGCCCTCATTTACTGGGGCCTGAATAAGGGGCCTAGGTTTCTATCCGTTTGTAACTGCGGATGAGCACCTCCAAAAGGTGACATTGGTTCCAGCTTCCGTCTCATCACGCGCCTTCCGAGGACCCATGAGATATTGCCGGAAACTTTGCGACGTTGACGTTGGCGTTGTGAAAGATAGATTTTTTTTTTCAAAAGTGTTTCGGTAAAAAAAAAAATGAGAAACCACCACCCAGAAAATTGGAAGCTTCACAAGCTTCACCATCTCTTTGAGATGTGGTGGGTGGTGATTGTCGAATCTCACTTCTTTGAAGCCAAAAATCTGAATTTTTCGACACATCTGTCCAAAAATGGTCATTTGTTTAATTGGAACTGGAAAACTCAAAACGCAAATTTAGCAGTAACAAATAGTGTCGGAAATTGCATATGGGCTTCATGGTTACACATGTTAGCTAACAGTAACCATGAGTTGCATGTTAATTCTCCATAGACCCCCGAAATTTAACATGGAACCTGAAAAGAAGTCCCTAGAAAAGGAAGCTCCTCTTGGACACCATCATTTTCAGGTTCCATGTTAAATTTCGGGGGAGTACATTGCATCTGAACCATATTAGAATTTCCGGTATTCCTCATACTGTGCTGATTGGTTTCCACTCCGCGACTCCGCTGGTTGGTTTCTTATGCCATGCTTCAAGAGGCGCCTGGATAGGGAAGTAATTCATTTGAGCCACGACAAGAACCCGGCCTTACTTTCCATTGAATCCTGGTTGATTAATAGGGATCCCTATATTGGCTTAATATAATCCCTATATAACTGGGTAGTATCCCATCCGCCATATACCCCAAACAACCAGGGGCCCTTTTTTTCATTGCTCATTTGGTGTTTCAGCTTTGGTTTGGAATCATCCAACACCCCAAGTCTTGCCAAAAAGTTCTGACAACAACAGTTATAGGTTATACCCCAGGACGGATCCATGGGACTGGGGACTGGTATATTTACCTACGTACATTTAGTTGTTTCACATGGAAATTGTGGGAAAATATACCATACATGGATCCTATGTGTACTATGATATAAATTGCACGTGTATGTGTATATATATATATATATATGAATATATATCCTTATGCTCCAATCCCTTCTGCAAGTGGCTTGGGAGTGGGTTTGGGGTACCTAAACACCGAGCCTCACCGGGAGCCTGTAGGGTATACAAAAGGGACCTTCCCTGAGACTGCCATATGAAACCCGCGAGCTTGCGCAATCATCTCTCAACCAAACCCCGGCCTTGGCAGGTCATTTTTGTCATTCCTAGTTTCAGAGAGCTATATAATATATTTACTTATATGTTTACAAATACATATATATAATTTATATATTTACATATACATATATATAATATAAAATTATAGAGTGCAAACAAGTGAAAACTCCACTCCCCCCCTTCCCTTGACCGACCTCTGTCCAGACACCCAGGATATTATTCAATTCGCTGGGCTGATGCCATTGAGACACTTGTCTTGCCTGGCGAGGGATGTGCAAAAACATCCTGTGGAAGGTTTTTTCTAGGATTCTTAAGGGGGGGGGTGTTCAAGGGGAGGGAGTAACTGGCGAACCCTAAGGATTCCGTTTGGGAAGATTGGGAAACCTTAGGGAACATTAGGAATGATTAGGGGAATCACCATCCCCCCCTTAAGAATCTTAAGAATCCTACTAAATTTTATACTGAAACAAAGGGCGATGGAAAACGACCTCAAGCGAGTTTTCCAAGAGAGATGTCAAGTCACCTTCTGGAGGAGAATGTTGTAAAACATGTTTTTTTCTGTAACCCGGGCTGGTGATAAAAATGATGCATGATTCGTGAAAGCTTCCATATATAACTTGCAGGTTCTTTGAACAAAGGATAATACTATTGATGGACAACATTGAGGGAAGCGCTTGATTATGTTGATATGGTGAATGTCCCTAGATAATTGAATATATATATATGTCTATATAGTCTATATGTCTTTACTCACTCCAGAGGAATCCCAACTGCTGCGCATGAAACAGGACTTTGGAACTCATCAACCGTGTCTTATGTAACTCAAGTTCAATTCAAAAACCAGATCTTTCCTAGGTGGTGGTTGAACCAACCCATTTGAAACATATACTCCTCAAATTGGATCTTCTTTCCCCAGGGATAAGGAGTGAAAATAAAGAAAACACATGTGAAACCACCACCTACCAGTAGTTTCCGGCCATTTTCAAAATTTGGCACCTCATGGAAGAAGAAGAGTCTTCCTTCAGCTGTGGCAACCTAAGGACAGTCCGAGGAAGTTGGGGGGAAAAACCTGTGTTGCAAGGTGCAGAAAGGCTCTGCCAACTCAAGGAGGTTTCGGAAAGGTTTGGAAGTTTAAGGTTGGGCCAACATGTTGGGTTTTATGTTCATGTTGGACCTTTACCTCCTGCCTGGTGCTTTTTCAGACAACCTCACTTTCACTAAGCAGCCTTCTTATTTGATGGGTGATGGATATTAAATTCACTTTTACCGGGCTGATTGTCCCGGGAATCCTTTATCAGAAATCAAAAAAAAGTATGTAAACGTACCATCATTTCATATGATGTCACCATGCGGGAAAATTCTGATGGCCCAACCTTTGTTTGGTGGAAAGATATAAAAACAAAAAACGGTGAACATAAGCATTATGGCAATCTGCAACAGTTTTATGATGTTTTATGACTTCATGAAATCTTCCTGAAGTAAAACTTCACCTAAAAAAATGTACAGTAGTAACCGTTGACACGTACACCCCAAGAAATGTCACCAGGATTGCGACAAGGATCATCCATCTCACATCTTAGCAGTAGTGAATCCCCTTTTTGACTCAACATCCTTCCAGCATTTCATGGTTGGTATTTCATCCGCAAAAACAACGTGGTTGTCTGCCTTTCACCAGTCGTACTTCACCATGGATTTCCCTGAGGAAACGATCTGCTGTTTCTGTTACCTTTCTTCTAGCCACACTTCCCTTTTGGGATACCAAAAGCGCCCCATATCACCTCACATAATTCAAGCAAAACATGACTTATGCCGCTGATCTATTTAAAAAAATGCTAAGATTTATACGGTGCAAAATAATGATGTACATCTACACTGGCATCAAAAACAAATTGCCGTACTCTCCCGAAAACTAACATTGACCCATTGAAAAGGAAAACCATCTGCCAAAGCACACATTTTTGGGTTCCATGTTTGTTTTTAACTGTTGTGTGTACAAAGATATACATGTTCATACCATGTTTGTCTTTGTTTGAAAAACTAGTATAATCTTTTCAAATATCTTAACAAAACATGTGTTTCACTGAAGGTGTCACTTGCTTAAAAGCCTGTCATCTTCCTCCCCTCATTGCCCTCACGTCCAGTGGTCCAGGTTACCACGGTCCATCCATACCAATTCGCCAAGTCGGGCGGCTCCACCTTTGAAAAACACAAGGCCCGAAGGCATGGAGTCACGGGAGGGAGTTCCCCACACAAAAAAAATCGGAATATATATATATATACCTTATATAACTCCTGTACTATATGTACTAGATATAATATATGTATGTACCTTTTNTAGTAGGTCTTGGTGGGGGCGCTGACCATATATATATATACTATAAATATGATTATATGATATATATATAATATGAGTATCTAAACTGACTGGGTAGTATATATTACTGACTGGGTTGGGAATCAGTCAAAATCTCCAGTCCAGAACCCACGGCCCACAGACCCCGTTGAGACACCCTGAGTGAATCTAATAGCTCTATGTAGCAACTTATTTTGGTAAGGTCTGCTGGTAATGTGATATTCAATTTTTGATGGAGTTTAAATTTCAGAGCTTTTTGGGGTGATCCACAAAAAAACCCTGGAATGATATACTTCCTGTATCTTCCTGTGCTGTATCAACTGAGGTATCACAATATCAAAAAAAAACATCCAAAAACGATGCATCACAATAGCAGATCCGACAGGGGTAGAAAAAACATCTACTGTAGCTCCTGTATACAAATGACCTCATCCCCACACTTTGAAAAGGCGTTGTTTCACAGATTTTCAATGGGCACTCCCGTTTTCTTTCGCGAAAAAAACACTTCGCATGGACCCAAAATTCGTGACAAAAAACGAAGAAAGGCAAAGATTTGGTGATTTCCTACACTTCGAATCAACTCAAATACCTGCATCTTCCAACCGATAGCATACATTGGGACTGGTATAATTACCACCATTTGCTTGATTTTTATGGGCATCTTGCAACCCATAACATACATGGGACTGGTATATTTACCTACAGCTACATTTGGTTGATCTTTATGGTACCAGTAAATGTAGGGTAAATATACATAAATATACTATACATGGATGCTATGGGCGAGGATGCCTCTATCGAGAAGATCCATACCTCAACGATGGCCTACATAGAACACCCATTCCCTGAATTCTGGGTATCTCAAAATTACTGCCAGCCGTATTGTTACAAGCTGATGAAATGCATGTGCTTTTCTAAGTGAAAGGAACTCCCACTGGCATCGGTAAATACAACTAACATCGGTGAATTTAGACTTAGACCACATCAATGACACCTTCAAATGTCCTGAAATCTGGTTATTTCTGCTCCCAATGGCCATCCATCATACTCCTGATGGTTCGCAACCCCATGCCATCCATGGGACTGGTATATTTACCTCCATTTAGTTATCTTTTTTTCTGGTACACTGGTAAATATATGTAGGCAACTATACCCATATGAGAACGTGATCAACACCTTGTTGGGACCCTTTCCCGTTCAACCCACGCCTCGGGATCCGTCGCAGGAGCCTCGTTCGTTTGGTCCTGCTAGGGTTTTTTGAAGGTGATTTGGGTTCTTGGACTGGTCTAGTTGGTGGTTTGACCAAACCAGTTGAAAAATATTATATAGGTGAAAATAAGACAAAAATATGTGAAACCACCCGCTACTTGTAGTGGTTTTCTACAGAAATTTGGGCAGTTTAAGGCTTCTTAAGTACTACAGTATCATGTATGTTCTTTATTCATTATGGCCAATAGGCTAGTGGTATTATGTATCCACAGGGAGGGTTGTCATGTGGTGAAACGGAAACTGACCATACATCTCGGGGGGAAAAAAAGGTTGATATCAAGGGACTGGTTTGGGAACTGCAGTGTGAATGGTTGATCTGGTAGGTGAGCCTTTTCTAGGGCCATATCTCCACGTGAAACTCCCTTGGAAAAGCCGGCTTTAGTTTGACTCCGTAAATCTCGTCAACTGCAACCGGACCGATAGACAATCTCTCAACCGTTGGTGAGTTTCTGAAGGGTGTATAATTTTTTTGTAGGTGCTGCACCTCATCTTCATACACCCCGGCCCCCAAAGTTTCACATTGAAAAAAAAAACATGAAAAAGTTAGGTAGAAGGATTTCAACTTCCAACTTCATCTGTTTCTCTTTTTGGAGCTCTTATGTCAGTTTCCGGGCAGTACTTCTGGTTTTCCATTGCTGATACTTGGATTTCTGATTGTATACCCTCCCTGAAACTAACATGTTCGCACCTGAAAATAGATGGTTAGAAGATTCATTTCCTTTTGGACAGGCCTTCTGGCAGGTGCGAACTGTTAGTTTCAGGGAGTGTACTTTTCAAAAAAAAACTCCAATCTTTTCCCAAAGGATCCATGGGACTGGCATATTTACCTACATTCAGTTGATTTTTATGGTGAATGTAGGTAAATCTACCATACATGCCATACACCGATCCTATGGGATTTATAAAAACACCTTTCCCGACTCGTATCTTTGGCGCCTCATCGCAAAGACCTGGACTTCCAAATTGTGGCAGCCTCCGTTGGGATGATTGAAACCAAAAACAAAGGGCACTTTGGTCAACAACAAGACAAAAAAAAAAAACAAGATGGAGGGGTCAAAAAATGTTGAAAAAAGCGGTTAACGTCCAGTTTGAAGAAAAAACAGCCAATATTTTGAAAATGCTGATGGAAGGAATCCTGCACCACTTGATATTTAGAGTATCCCAATATGTACGGGGTTTTATACATCCCAGGTGGTTGTTTGGGATTTCTGAACCATCAACATTCCTGTAATTTCTTGGCGATGTTTACGACCTGCTTGGGGCGCATTTTATACCCAAAAAACAAGGCGTATTTGGTATATCCGACGGAGGAAACGATCGCATATCCCACTACTTTGGAAAAGTGCAATTGGTGGGGGATAGTATGGGTTGGTTTCCTGGAGACTTATTTTCGAGAACAAAACGCCAACCTAAGTGGCGACTGAAGGATTTTTGCAGTTTTCAGGGTAAAGGGGGGTTTGTTGCTCTTCGTCTGAAAAGGTCTGAAAACATGCGTGGGATGTGTTTCCGTTTTTTGCTAAGAATCTATCAGAAAGGTGTGCAAGCTATTCTCCAACGCATTTCACCCCAGCCACCATCCTAGTGACATTCCATTGATAATCGTGGCTTTCGTGGCTTTGCAAGGCGAAAAAACCTGGAGCTTCACTGATCCTATCATGGGAGATGATGGGAGCATAAGAATTCCCTAAATATACACACCCAGAAACTCAAAGCTGGAGTTCACTCTCTGCGCCTGACCTGACTGGCGCAAAAACTCATCTTCTATTCTAGAATCATTTTAGCTTACTGTGTAGCTGTCATTAAGTATAGATATATATATATATATCTATATCTATATATATATATATTGAGGATGTCCAAAAAAAAGGGGCCCTCCTTTTCAAACCCTAAATCCCTTATATGTTCAGTTTATCTTCATTCTATTACAAGCTTGCGGTCCCAGTGTAGGGAACTGGAAACATCACTTTCCCGCATGGCCTTTCGTGCTCTGTCGCAGTGATGTGGCTGGCACTGGCATGACGAGTGGCATGGCTTCAAAAACGATGGAGTAGCAGGGTCCAGGGTACCAACAAAAATGCCCCTCATCAATGGAGCTTCCTAAGCTTGCAATATATATAATGCCAATTGGGTGATGATATATATATATATACGTAAATATATCATCTACCACCTATTAAGGGAGCTTTTGACCTCATCTAGCATAGCTGGTTGGAGAATTGTAAGAATAATACCCTCCCCGAAACTAAAACATTTCCGCTCAATTTTCCGGGGCTACGTTACTTTCAGGGAGGGTAATTTTCTGTATTTCCCTGGTGGAAAGAGGACGATGGATTTCCACGGTGCCCAGCTACCAAGGCGCCCTGCCTCGGTCGCTGCTCCAGCATCGAATGACCCACCTGTCGAAGGGAGGGTCATAACACACCGCAGATTTGGTTCATCTCAAATCTTCCAATCACTTCTTCACAAACTGCTGTTAGACATTGTTAGACTACCTTTATACATATTTGAACCAACTGGTTGGTCCTCCAACAAACCCAGAACCACTTTTCAGAACCACTTTGCAATCTGGAGGTTTTCCACGTCCATGTCAATGAACAAAGGGTTTCCACTCTGAGTTGATTTTGAAGTCTGAGGTGATTTGAATCCTGTTGATGGCCCGTTCTTCAAAGCGCTGACGCACAAGTTGGTCCGTTTGTTTGATTTTTCTTGAAAATTTCCAGTAATTATATGGGTGTTTCCGAAAATGGTGGTTTTTCCCCCCAAATCATCCATTTGTTCATAGGGTTTTCCATTCGAAACTCCATCCATTTTGGGGTACCAGTACCCCTATTTTTGAATGTTCACCCATATGAAAAAAACAGAGGTTTTTTGTATCAGAATCCACCTTGTCAACTTGTCAGCTTCGCCCAGATTGGTAGTATAGTACCATCAACAAAAACTGGTCGACTTGTCGACTTGTTTCTGTCGGAACAAGGAAAGGTGGAAGGTTTTCAGTTTAGATTCTAGATGGTTTTTAAGTCCTTTTACTATATGTTGCTCTCTCTGGGCCCCAAAAACGTGGTCCTCTTCAATACTTCGACATGAAATCAACATATCCGGGCAATCCATAACGCTTCCTAGTCCTGAATTCATTCAGTTCATTCTTGGGAAGGTTTCTTAACTAAAAGCTCTAGGTTGCCTCATTCGCATTGCAAATAAAAACATCCTTCGGCCGTCTTGCCTCCTCAACAGTAGCCTCCTGTGAAGGTATGACGAAAGTTTCGGAGGAAGCAAAAAGTCTCCCGCTCTTTTCCAAGAAAACAAATAACAAAACACCGCGTTCCCCAAAAACTTGAATGACATTAAGAGATCCAAAATCATGAAATACTAGTACTACCGCCATGCAACAGCAAAACAATACGGAGTTTATGTTTTTAGCAAAAAAAAATGATATAGAACATTGCAGCATCTGCTTAGACATAAGGGAAAAATCTCCGTCCGACCTAAGGGGCCGAATTTACACCAACTCCGTCGTGGCATCCTAAGATGCCCCATGTGAAGAGTCCAAAATGTGTTTTTTGTGGCGGTTTGGAGTTTCTTTCCATCAACAGGTTTTCACTTCCATCATTTTTTGTTATAACAATGAGTCACCATATCAAAAACCTGATATCCCTTGTTTTAGAAGAAGTGAAAGGGACAAAAAGACATCTAAACTCCACAAAAACTGTTCTTGGTATCGTTGATGGACAAAATTCTTGTGAACCAGTTGATATTACGTGGAACCCAAATGACCCCTGTATTGATTGGAAACGGCCTTCTTTGTTGAAACCCAAAAACAGGGGACAAACAGGTTCCAGGTATATAAATCATTAAAAACAATCTTCAAAAAAAAAACTACCCTCCAGGGAACTAACATATCCCACCTGGGGAAAAGGAAAATCATCTTCAAAATGCCATTTTTGTGGGATATGTTAGTTCCCTCCCTGGAGGGTATCCCAAGGGATCACCGTCCTGGGGCTTTTCCACAGGCGACCAAGCCCTAAGAGCCACCAACAGAAAATGAATCAAAGTTGGGAAAGTCCAACAAATGGTGGGAAAAGATATGTATATATGTATAGATATATAGGGCAAGGGGTCACAAACCAACGCCAGAAACTCTCCAAAACGAACGCCATATGTATATGATACAAATATAATACTGGGATACATAGAGTTCCTTCGAAGTCAATAGATCATAGTGTCTGTTTTTACACATGATACTGTAACCATCATGGTATCATGATATAAATGAATCATGAGTGAGATGTATAGGTAAAACATGTGAATGATATGACACTTATCATTACATGATGTACATTGCAAATATCTTATAATGACATTAAATGGATGTATTAGATGGATATGTAAATATATATATTATGTAGTAGTGACAAGCCTTAGGGGTAGGTTGGTTGCCACGATTTTTTCCCCAATAATTTCACAACCATTAACCAACATTTCCAGCCAAATGTTCAACCAACATTTTCAACCAACATTTCCAACCAACATTT